>JABUQX010132338.1:0-12500 GCA_015478945.1 Trachelipus rathkii
ATTTATTTGGTTCAATAACATATAAATGGCCACATTCCATCCATGAGAATACAGGTCTGTAATATATATAGAAAAGTGATTCATTGAGTATTTTAGAAAAGGGATTTTATGTGTGAGGAATACTATGGTAATTACCTATATTTTCTACGAGTAATTATTTAATAAAGTTGGTTTTCTAATAACTTTTTGGTAAGTAACAGTCCTTACAATTTAATTTTATGTTGAAAATTTTGAAATTTTATTAATTTTTAAGGAAAATTTTTGGTGGTTCAAACATATAATAAGAATTGGACCAATTCCTACTGAAAATACAGGTTCGTAGAAAGTGATTTTTATATTTTAAGAACAGGTTTATGGTGTGAGGAATACTTATGTAATCTCGGATTTTTAAAATAGCTGTTATATTACTTTTGGAGTAACAGTCCCTAATTTAATTTGTAGAAAATTTTATTGAAAAATTTTTGAAAAATATTTAGGAAATATTTTGTGGTTATACATAATATAACATATAAAAAGTGGCCATTCCTTCACTGAAATACAGGTCGTAAGAAAAGTGATTATTTATATATGTTTATTTAAAATTAAAAAGGTTTTTGTGTGAGCAATACTAATGGATATCTTTTACGGGAATATTATCTATTAAGCTGTTATATACTATTTAGGGCGTAACAGTCCTTACATTTATTTGTTGAGTCAAAATTATTAATTTATTTTAGGTGTTTTGTGGTTCAAACATATAAATTGATGATAAATTCCTTTTTTTCCTTTAGTCGTAGAAAAAGTGATTTTATTGTATTTTTTTAGAAAGGTTTAACGTGATGATGAAATACTTAAATGGTATCTATTCGGATTTTATAATTAGCTTAGTTATATACTTTATTTGGCAGTATAACTGATCATCAAATTTAAATTTTGTCTAAAAATTTTTGTGAAAATATTAGGATTGCTATGTGGTAGTGCCAATTACATATTATATAAATGGCGCATTACCTCCTGAATGAATACACGAGTATTACTGATAAGAAAACATAGTTCGGATTTATTTGATATCTTTAGAAAGGGTTCTATCGTGTGAGGAAATACAAATCCTATGGTAATTCTCTCATTACGGTATTTTTAAAGAACTACAGCTGTTATAAACTTGTAATAGGTATGTAAAAGTGCCTCCATACATTAATTTTGTGAAAGAATTTTGAAATTGTAGAATTTGTGAAAGGCTAATTTTATAGAAGGTAGCTAAAATATTGCTCAATGACTCGGCTTTTCTCTGTAATAGTATTGAGAGAGCAAGGTCGAGTAGAGGAAAAGGTGATATTTTCTACAAGTATTTTCTCGAAAAAGTTTTAGTTTGAGGAGGATACCCACGCTACCTCGGTATCTTCCCAGATTTTTAGAACCTTCTCTTAGAGCTGTTAATACTTTTTTGGCGTAACAGTCCTCATGAACAATTAAATTTGTGTCTATCAAATTGGTCTTGTTACATTTTTAGAATTTCTTTTGCTAACAAGTCATTAAAACATATAAAATGGCCTATTAAAACCCGTCTGAAGACCACTATAAGTCTGGTTGCTAACATCATTTTGCAGAAACCATCCATTTTTAGAAAGAAGGTTTAAGAAAACAACGGCAGATAGATTGATATATTTGGATATTGACTGTTCCGCAGATTTGTATATTTAATAGCTGTTGACACACTTTATTGAACAGTATATCAAGTCCCCTGAAATATTATTAGAAGTGCCAACCACTTTCTTATTTGAAATATTTTGAGATAAAGGATGCATTCGTCTCGTGAGAGATTCTTATATATAATCATAGGCCATTCCTCCTGAATACAGGTCGTAGAAAAGTGATTTTTGTATTTTTAGAAGGGTTTATGTGTGAGGAATAACTATGGTATCGTCAGAAACGCATTAGCTGTTATACTTTTGGCGTAACAGTCCTCAATTTAATTTTTGTCAAAAATTTTGAAAAATTTTAAGATTTTTTGTAAATCAATAAATTATTAGTCGTGTTTCAATAAAGATCGTAGAACTGTGATTCTAATATATTGGAAAGTGTTTTGGTGAGGAATACTATGGTAAATCTCGTGGATTTTTAATATGCGTGTTATACTTTTGGGAGTAACAGTCCCTGAGAGAGCATTGATGAGAGAATCTCTTGAAATTGTATTTCGAAAATTTTTAGAATATTTATTTTGAGTGGTTCTAAAATATAAAATGGCCATTCCTCACTCTTTGATTTTTATTCATTTAAGAAAAACCAGAAATTTATTAAACATTTTATAGAATTTATTTTGTGTGAGGAATACTATGGTATATTCTGCGGATTTTTAAATAGCTGTTATACCTTTGTTTGGAGTAACAGTCCTCAATTTATTTTTGAGAAAAAAAACAATTTGTGTACTAAATTTAAAGATAAGAATGTAAAACTTTATTTACGTACTGTATTTATTCAGGTAGGAATGGTCAACATTTTTATCAATGATTTTGAAATATCAACATAATTAAGAATGAGGCAAAATTTCAATAATTTATTCAACAAATTAAATGAAGGAGCTGTTACTTCACAAGTATAACTAGACTATTAAAATGCCGAAATAATGATACCATAGTAATTCCTCAGCATAATAAAACTTCTCCTAAAAAATACAAAAATCTAACTTTTTCTACGAAACCTGTAATTTCTATAAGAAGGAATGTGCCATTTATATGTTTGGAATCAACAAAAAATACCCCTAAAATTTCAAAATTTGCAAAAATAATTAAAATACTGTTTAGTACGAAAAGTTTTTATTTTACAGCTATCACATATAATTTCCGAAGATCCGATAGTAATCCTCTCCAGCACAAAAACCTTTCTAAAAAATATAAAAATCATTTTCTACGACTGTATTTCAGGAGAATGTGCCATTTATAGTGTTTGAAGCGCACAAAAATCTGCTAATTGTCCCAAAAATTCTCCAAAATTTTTCACAAAACATTAAATTGAGGACTGTTACTCCAAAAGTAGATTACAAGCTGAGTAAAGGGGATCCCGAGCAATAAACCATAAGTACTCCCCTTCTAACAGCAAAAAACCTTTCTAAAAATATAGAAAACCGAAAGCTTTGTTCTAAACGGAACCCTCTGAGTTCAAGAGAACACGCATTAAAATACCAATGCCAATTAAATCCTTAAAATTTCAAAATTTTGACAAAATTAAATGAGGACTGTTACTCCAAAACCAAAAATATAACAGCTATTAAAAATTCGGAATCACCATAGTATTCCACACAAAAAAACCTTTCTAACAATTAAAAAATCACTTTTTATCTACGACCTCCGCGCTCTCATTGTGCGCAAGCGAGGGGAGCAGTGTCGCCAGACGGGCCATTCCGAGTCAGGCTACATGACGGTGCGTTCACGTTGACACTATCAAAAACTTCTTCCTTAAATTTTCCATAAAATTGTCAAAATTTTCACAAAATTTAATTGTAGGACTGCCATGGTCTGACGTAACATTTGGCCACCAAAGAGGTATGCATAAGAACAAGTCTAGTTCTTTGTAAACATTTCTAGCGCGTCACGCTAGACGTACCACAATCCGTATTTCCTACATCCTGCAGCCTGGGACAGTTAGGGGATTGAGTTCCTCCGAAAAAATTTTGATACTCTGGCCTCCTTTGTTATCTAAAAAATCCTTCCTTGCAATTGCATGGATGAAAATAGACTACACGCTTACCTATCTAAACAACTGTATTTTCCCAGATTTGGGGACTGTGAGAAAGATGTTCGCGCCCATTTAATATTGTTTGAACCACAAAAAATAGCTAAAAATTTTCAAAAATTTGACAAAAATTAAATTTTATGACTGTTACGCCAAAAGTATAACAAGCTGTAAGTAAAAATCCTGGAGTTATAATACCATAGGTAATGAGAGCCAATCGACAGACAATAACAAACTCTTTCTTTCTCAAATAATTATGAAGATACATCACTGTGTGTGGATTTCTACGACCTGTATTTCAGGAGGAATGGCCAATTTATATGTTTGAACCACAAAAAAAATTCCTAAAATTTCAAAAATTTGCAAATTTTCACAAAAATTAAATTGAGACTGCTACTTTAGTTATTTATCCAAATAGTTATATTTAACATTCGTTGTATATTGTTAATCATAATCTTGGGGTTCTTTTTTTTCTGTGTCCAATTCTTATTTTCTAAATATTACAAAAATCACTTTTTTTCTACGGAACCGTTTGTAAATGTTCAGGAGAATGGATCCAATTTAGTGATGTGGAATTTGAATCCACAAAAAGCCTAAATTATTTCAGTCTTCTAAATTATTTTTATGATCAAAATTAAATTGAGCGTGACTATTACGCCGGAATATAGATGTATAAACAGAGTTGGGATACTATTAAAAGATTGTTCGAATGATAACACAATAATTTCCTGTGTTTTATCGTCAAACACTAAAAACCTTCTAAAAAGTACTATAAAATTCGACCTCTGTTTCTGAGAACGGACCGTTGTTTTTTCTAGGAGAAATGGGAACATTTTATTAATGTTTTGGAGAATCACAAAAATCGCTCTGTCTAACTAAATTTCCTGAGATATATTGGGTGAAACCTTAAATAAGAATTAAAAGTATATTTAGAGTACTGTAGTGGTGTGCAAGCGGATGAGTAAGGTGACCAAAAAAGTATATAGGCTGTTTTTGATTTATAAAGATCCGAAGGCACTCACCGAGTAGTATTAAGAATTGCTTCGATCTTACATAAAACCTCTTTCTAAAACATATAAAAATCACTTTTCTAACGAGCTGTCCATTTTCAGGAGGCATGACCATTATATTTGTTTGAACTCACATAAATCCTAAAATTTCTCCAAATAATCTTCAATTAAATTTGTCAGCCCAATAAGATTTAATAGTTAAATGAGGAAAGGACTGCTACTAATGTTTTGTTTCAATTGTGTTAAGGCTCGCTTAATAGTTAATGAGTGTAGAGACATTCTGGTTTTAGATTAGATAATGCCCGCTGCAGTGTATGTATGAGCATCTGGCAGGGATGATGGTGCCTAGACGATCGGCTCTAAGTTTTGAAGCTAGTTGAAATTTATTTAAGTTGTGTGTTCGAGTAAATGGTGGGAGCCATATGTTGATTGCGTAGTTTGAGTGTGAAGGTCATGTTGGAAATTGTTGTGGTTGGATTGTTTGCTAAGGTCTTTATTGAGTGGTTCATTGGTTTGAATTTGCTATTATTTTTAGGAATGTTTAATTTTCTGTTCGCTGATGATATGTGTTTGGGTGTACTTTAAGAATGTTAGATGTATGTCTATGATTAAACCTAGTATTTTTGATATTTATTTCATTTTTTGATGGAGTATTAGTATTAGTAGGATATTGGGGTGTGAGTAAGCTAAACGTTTGTCCGTAGTGATTAGGGTCACAGAGGACTTGTTTGGGATTTCGTCATTTTTGTTGTTATTTAACCAGGTTTTGTAATTTGCTCTTAAGTATTAGCTTAGTGTTAGTATGTGTGGCTGCTTTTTTAGGTTTGACTGGGTTGGTTGGCTATTGTTTAGTTGGTTCTGCGTAATGTAGTGACATTTGGGTGTTTGTTGTGTTGGTAGGGTGTTGGTTAGGTCTGATGTGATAGGCTGAAGAGTGTGGGAGATAGATAGCATCCTTGGGGTACTCCCTTTTGTATGTAAACTGTTTTTGATTCCACGTTTATGTGTTTGACTGTGGACGTTCTGCCTGAAAGAAAGTTGCTATCCATTTTTTTTGTATTATTTGGGTTTTGGTGTGTTGAATGATCTTTTCTATTTAGGTTTGTCTAGGCTACTGGAGTCAAAAGCTTTCTACTTTATATCTATTGGCTAATTAGTATTGTATTGTGAATAGGGTGTTTTGTTTAGGCCGTTAGACTATGGGTTTGGATTACTGGTTTTTGAGGGCTGTAGTGGTTGAGTGGTTGTTGTTTGTATCCGTGTTGGAAAGGTATGTTGGGTATTTGTGGGTTTATTATATTCAGGATGATTCTTTCAAGTAGTTTGCTGAGTGTGGATAGTAATGGTATTGGGCGGTTTGAGGCTGGATCGTTAGGGTCTTTTCCTTGCTATAGCTTGGGTATTATAATTGCTTTTTTTCCATTTTTGTGGGATGTAGTTTGGTTGTAGAGATTTATTAAAGATGAGTGTGAGTTATTCCATTGTTTTTTGGGGGATAGGTATGTTAGGTGTATGTTGGATATGTTAAGGTTTGTGTTTTTGTTTTTTGAGATTTTAAGTTTTTTTGATTGCTTGCATTGTGTCTGCTAGGTTTATTGGTTGTGTGTTGTATTGTGTGTTTTTGATTTGCTTGATCTTTTTGATTGTTTTCCCGTTTAGTTCTAGAATCTAGAGTGTATATATATAATATATTAATATAAATTATTATATTAATTTTATTAATAAATTTAAATATATGATATATAATTATATATATATATATATTATATAAGTATATATATATTATATATATGTATATATAATATATATATATTATATATATAATATATATAGTATATTTATATATATATATATATATATATACTATATATATATATAATATAATATATATATATATATATATATATATATATACTTTATTATATATATATATATATGATAATTATATATCACAGATGAATAAGAAAGGATAAGCAACTTTATCAATAATAAGAATGCTTTTGAATATATTTATTAGTGATGGACCTGCTTTTCTTAATTAATATAGATATTTTTATCATTGTTTAAGAATAGAGTAATTTTTAATCATTAATTCAACACTTTTTAGATTGTAAAAATTATTTAGAATAATTTTAAGAATTTTTGTGATGTTTTATTTAAATTATTGTAAGATTTTTATTTTTGAATAATTTAAAGAAAAATTGTAAAAATAGTTTAGAATATAAAGTAAGCGTTTAAGAGAAGAATAGTTATAAAAGAGCGAGCTTTATACATACAGTGGTTTCATTCTTTGTTCGCCGCTCTTACGTATCAAGACTCTTGAGTGTATTAACTTAAGTTTAGTGAGTGAATTAAAGGGTTTAAGAATATCTATTCAATTATTTCATTGCTACGAAACCTTCCTGGTACAACTTTGGATTTACCGAAGATGGATAAGGAAAAAAGGAATAGTAAAGGGTGCATACGGGAAGACTTCACTTATTCTTGAGGACCAAAAGAAGATCCAAGAGGAAACTTAAGAGGAAAGTAAGGAAGCTCTTATACAACGGCTGAAGCTGCTCGACGGGAATTCAGGAAGACAGAAGTCCGCCAGAAGAATCAAAGCCAGTAACGACCTGGGAAGTGTCACAACCCTAGACAACGACCTCAGAAGGAAGACCACACATCTGTTGGAGGGCCGTGCAGGTGCAAGGCAAAGCCAAGCTGGGCAACACTTCCATTGCCCGGAGTAAAACCAATTTTGGTAGATGAAAAAGGCGAAGAAGTAACCGAACTTACCGATACTCATTATAGCGGTAATCTTTGCAAAGATAAAGTGACTTGGAATCTTCTAACAAATCTCACCGTCCTGACTGGAAGCGTTGTATATCTTTGAAAACTTACGAATAAAGTATGGATAATAGCTCGATACATAAGCTGTGTCAGGAGTTGGGACTAAAGCGTAAAGCGGCCAGGGATTTTGCATATGCAGAAGAAGAGCTGCTTGAAGGCCGCTGAGGGCGAAGAAGAGAAGCCTTAGTAACAAGAAAAAAGAACGAGTGAATATTTTGTGGAGAGCTGAGAGAGAGGCTCTCGAAAAAGATGAAGGAGCGCGCCGGAAAAAGAGAAGAGCGCGAAATCGAGCCTCAAGAGAATTGAGCTCCGGAATCATGGACAAGAATAACCAATAAATACACCCGGTGGAAAGCTTGGCAGATAAGACCAAGAATACCGAAGCTCCCCCATTTACCGACGGAAAGGATGATATGGGGAGCTATCTTGAACGATTCGAACGTTTTGCCAACGATAACGCGTGGAACGTAGAAAACTGGGTGTTAATATCTCAGTGCGGTTACTAACCGGACGAGCTCGTAGAGGTGTACCTCTAGACTACCTCGTCGACGTGGTAGAATTACAACTAACCGCTATAAGGAGGCACTGCTAGGCAGATATAGCCTGACAAGAGAATGGTTATAGAACACTAAGTTCAATGGAAGAAAAGCAATTGTAGAGCGTCCGCTCATTTTGCGGAGAGAGCCTAAGTGACATACCTAGAATGGGTGGAACACATACTCGGACAAGGCTATGAGGGGTGTAGCAGGCTCATTCAGTGAGAGTTCTGTCACACTATGCCCCTAGAAGATCTGGATCGGTGTTCCTAAGAGAAAGTGGGGCACGATCATTAGAAGCACATGGGTGGAAGAAGCAGCTAATTACTACGTAAGAGCCTCACGGCCGAAACGCGTTTACGATCTAAAGCAAGAAAATTGAAGATGGATCCACGTTCACTGGGGAAGAAATTGGTGTCGGAGGACATCTAGTAGGTAAGATGCTACAAAATGTAAATGGGATATGGACCATAAAGCTTCAAGTAGAGTGTCGGTGGGCACCATAATTATAATAATAATACCACTACCGATACCGTCGTGGAGGAAAGAACCTGCGGACAGGGAAATGGGGTGGTAGATACGTTGTCCCGAACGTGAAAGTCAATAAGACCAAGGGGATACCCCACGCGGGCGCGAGGTAAATTACAAATGGTACGAGGCCTATGCTGCTTGCATGATCATCGGAATGAATGGGAATGTTTCGTATACCAGAACGAGAAAACTGGAGAAACGAGAAGGATGAAACTCTGAATTATAATGGAACGAATTAAAAAATAGAACGATAATACCGATTGTAAGAATGGCATACGGCGAAATCATAGGAATAAAAGGAAACAACCATGCCGTTTCAAGGTACTGTCCAACCGGTAACGGGTACGTGCATTACGGTGGAGAGTCTAGTCAACTCTCTCTCTCTCGCTGACAGGCCGAGAACTACGTCAGAGTACCGCAAAGTACCTTCGGGGTAACTGTTAAGGCAAGAATACGTACTGCCTGAACAGTTAAATGGCAAGAAGGGGAAACTGCTCCTCGTTGATAATACGATTAGAGAGCAGCCATTTACTCCAGAAATTTACGTTAGATACGGTCCGTATCATGTTTGAAGGTTGAAGTTGAGCGTTTGTGTCCTCTAATGGCGACTTGGCGATCTCGTAATAGGAAAATTATAAGGGGCAAAATCACATCGGACTTGTACAATTGAAGGAAAAGCGTAGAATCAGCAGCGTTGGAATTGAAAGTAAGAATTTAATATTGGGAGGGGACGAACCTCCGAAAATAGAAGATCCGAGTGTGATATTTTGAAAATAGAGGAACGATCAGAATACATGAAGCGATTTCAGATTTTGATGGACGCCACCTGCCAGGACTTTGAAGAGTTACCGAGAAAATTGCGTGGAAGGTAATAACAAGATCTTTGAGTACTTCCGAGAGTACAGGAAGAGGATCAATGTGGATCCAAACATGACATTGTTTCCTATTGCCAGGTCAACAGATTCACACAGAAGGAGTAATTACTAGACGCTGAAGAATTTGGGAGAACCCGTTGGAAAAAGAAAACCAAGAATCATTCGACAGAAGTTTAGTCCTGGATTGGAACGGAATTACTGATTGGAAAGTTCAGTAAAATTCAATGAAAGACCCTGTACTTCGACTACCCTTAGTGTTACAGGAAACTCTGTCCACTATGGCGGCGTGATGATTAGATACACCGACGGGAATGTGTTGTACAAAAAGAATTGCAAGAGAAAAGGGTTGGAAGTTCGACAAAGTCATTTCTAATGTAGTGAAAAGAAATCTGGGAGCCGCCACGAAAGAATGGAGAGACGAGGACGTAACTGTGGCCATAGAGGAAAGAGATGATCACTGAAGAATCGCTTTAAGAGATTCGCGAAGGAAGTTAGACATGAACGAAATTGTTCAGTATTAATGGTGGAAAATAGAAATGATTGGAATCCGTGTTGATGGAGAGAATTTTTTATGGGGAAGAAGAAAAATGTTGTCCCTGAAACAGAAGATGGTCCTACTTTCATCAAGCTTCAAAGTGGACCCACATTCGATCGACTCAAAGAGCTCTTCGAGATGTAAGTACGGAAATTCATTATATGAGGGAATCTATATAACTAGAACTCCGCAAACAAAGGATACAAGGTTTATACGCAATAAGACGTAAAGACGGAAGTAATCCTGTATGCCGAATTCATTACTGTGGTCGAGATGAAGTGAAGAAGCATCCACGAGGATTCCATTTCGTTCATCTTATATAAGGGGATATTTATCTACGGATGAATAAGAAAGGTATAGCCAACTTATCATCATGAGAATGCTTTTGAGTATATTATTAGTGAGGGATCTGCTTTTCTTAATTAATTTAGTATTTTTATTCATTTTTTAAGAATAGAGTAATTTTTAATCATTAATTTCAATCACGTTTATTAGATTGTAATTAAAGATTATTTAGATATTTAAGAATTTATTATTATTATTATTTATTATGGTATAACAAGTATTTCCAAAAATTACTATTAATTTGTATTTTATTAATATTTATTACTATTATAATAATTATAATTGTTAGTAATATTACTATTGTATTACTGTTTATTATTACTTGAAAATTATACATCTTACAATTATATCACTACTACTCTTGTTGCTATTAATTATTGGAAAATTATTTTTATCATAGTTTCATGTCTGTTTTAGTCATTGGGATCTCGAAGAAAACTATTCCCCTTTCCCTAGTAGCCCCGTTATCAGAGCTGTGGACAGCTAGCTATCTCATTTAAATACATGTATATAGTAATGTAGGACCTATGTACTCTATAAACAATAAAAGTATAAATATACTGTGCCTAATCTGAATAAAGTTTTTGATAAATTTGAGAAATATAAAAGTTATTTATTATATTATAGTTAAATTTATTTTATTATAGTTATTTATTATATTATAGTAATATTTACTTTTAGATTTGCTTTGGAAAGGAGAGGAAGTAGGCGTCGTTCGAAGTGAAGCAGGTACTCTCCCTTAGATGTACAGAACAGAGTGTTAGGTTGGGCTTATCATTTCACTATGATCGACGTTTCCTTTCGGTTCATCCATTTCGTTTTTCATCTTCGCCGAGGGTATTCTAGTGTACTCCCAGCACTCTCCCTCTTCCTCACATGTCCACACTAAGCTTATAAGCGCTTACTCCAACATATTCGTTTAAATAACAAATAAAATTGCGAATATAATCTTGCCTCGGGGGATAATTGGAGGGTGGATATAAAAAAAAACGCACTTCATCCACTCCTCCCTATCATCACTTGGGAGATGATGACCTCAGGTGAATGGGTTAGTGCCGCTAAGAGTTTGCTTTAGTATACAACCTTTCTTTACCAATTAATTTCTGCAACGTTTATTGTCTTTATTCTGATTTTTACTTTGTATCCCATACTAGTTAAAAATCAAATAATATTTCGTGGTCCGGATATATAAAAAGTACAAAGAAAATTTTCAGAATATAAATTAAATACAACACATTAATCATGTTATACATTACAACTTTTAAAGGTGGTATACGATTACGAGGAAATAAACAATAAATTTAATGGCTTCATTTTCGTTGCTTCATTTCAAGAATTGTATCGATGTTTCGTTGCAAATTTTTTAAAACTAGGCGAAGAGGTTTGCCTACGGTTATATGGCTTCTTAATCTCTTTTACATAATTGACATTGCAGAGAATTCGGATTCACACAAATAAGTTGCTAATTCACACAAAAAAAAGTAGTAAGTAACACAATATTGCTTCTTTAGAAAGATTTGAATGTACTAATGCTGCGTTGGAGGTGAGATGAGTCGATAATGAAGTAATCGCGAGGGTAATTAATATCCTGCCATCAACCATTAATTTATTCAAGAATTCTTCAAATAGTGAACCAGAGAGGTTGGGGTTCAGACGAACATAGAGTCTCCTATTTCCTAAAAAATAAAAACATTTTTTAGTTTTGAGTAAAAATTCTTTTATAATTTTGGTCTAAAGGTAATTTAACATCTTAGTCTCAAGTCTTATTCTTGATCGAAACTCAGGTGCTTGGCAATCTGATAGCAAACCCCCACTTTGTTCCCTCTTACTGTCTCTATCCTCAATATCAAGTCAAAAGTGGATGTTATAAATATGTGCCCAACGATGTTGTTTGTTTCATGTTTCTAATTTGGAGTCCCAAAATTTCCCACCTTATGGCCCTAGCTTTCTTGTTAACTTACAGCTAAATACATTTGTTCTATTTGTTTATTTCCTAAATCTAATATTTATTCTAAATTCTTCGAGTATCTAAACTCCAAAATAGGCCAAATAATCTCATCTTTTTTTTCTCTGAAATCATCATTTTCTTTGATTTCAATGTTCCATACCACCAATAGCTTTCTTCTAG
>JABUQX010132338.1:30000-33254 GCA_015478945.1 Trachelipus rathkii
ATGTCGGAGTTAACAAAGACCCCTTCCTTAATTTGGCCGTCACTCAGCAGTGGAAATTTCTCCCTCAGGCACATCCTTATTCATCCCTTTCACAAAATTCATAAAAAGCAATCATGTGGACAGCTGTTTCAAGGTGAAAACACAAATGGATGATAGTATCTGGCCTGGAATAACAACAGGTGTAAAACAGGGAAATGTACTTTCCCCAATTTTGTTCATAGCCTTTATGGATTATTGTGGCAAGGTGGTACAGGAAAATGTGGATGGAGAGATTTTTGGATAAGCGGATGATCTGGCGGTGATCTCGGAGTCAAGGGAGGCTCTGCAGAGGTTTATAGTGGTAGGGGACGAGGTGCTATTTGAGAAGGAAATAAAAATCAACGCGGAGAAGACGGAGGTTATGATGGCGAGTAGGAAGCAGGATGAGTTGAATATAGAATTGGAGGGGGAAGTACTGAAACAGACGGAACAGTTTGAATATTTAGGATTGTATAGTGGAGTAACAAATGATGTGTTCCAGGAGTTGAACCAGAGAATTGGAAAGGTTAATGGAACATTTGCGTCGTTTTACGTTTTGCCCAAGGATCGTACTATAAGGAGGAAAGTCAAAACAATAATATATTCCAACATTATGAGGCCCATAATTAATATATGGACACGAGGCTTGGACACTAAATTCAAAAGCTAAAAACAAAGTACAGGCATGCGAAATGAAAGTATTAAGATTGATATTGGGGTGACAAGATTGTATAGGAGGAGGAATGATGACGTGAGGGCGTTGTTGGGAGTGGAGAGTATATTGGAACTGGTGGAGAGAAGGCAGTTTGAGATGGTTCGGACATGTGAGGAGGATGGAAGCAAATAGGTATGCGAAAAGGTATTATGAGTGGCAGCCGGAGGGAAGGAGAGGAGTGGGGAGGGGTGAGGTGGAGGGATACTGTTGAGAGATTGGTGGAGACGTTGGGCATGACCATGGAGAAGGTGAAGGGGGAAACAGTTTCCTATGATCGACGGCTATGAAAGAGCTTCGTGCAAGACAGTTGACAGGTGCATACGCGTACAGGAGGATGGTGAGAGGGGTACGAAATTTTGGTCGAAAGAGTGCGGCGAGTGACTGAGGAACTTATTGGTGAAGATCAAAGTTCATTTAGAAATGGTAGAGAATATGCGGACCAAACCTTTACATTGAACCAAATGATTGAGAAAATGAGAGAGAAGAATAAATTGTATTTTGATTTTATGGATTTGCAACAGTCATATGGTAGGAATAATAGGGAAGATCTATGGCATTGGTTAGTGATATATGGTGTTGGTGGGATGCTTCTGAATGGGGTCAAAAGTATGTACAATGATAGTGAAGCGTCTGTAAAAATAAATGGAGTTGAAAGTGATTGGTTTAATATTAATAGCGGAGTGAGGAAGGGATATGTTATATCTCCTTGGTTATTCAATTTGTATATGGATAGGGCTATGAAAAAATTAGAGGTGGGGGTGGCAGGGGAAGGTGTTAAAATGATGGAGAATGGAAGAGAGTCTAGGGTGCCCTGTTTATTATATGAGGATGATTTGGTTTTGTGGTGAGTCTGAAGAGAGTTTGAGAAGATTGGTAGAGGGATTTGGCAGGGTGTGTAAAAGGAGGGGTTTGAAAGTAAACGTAGACAAGAGTAAGGTTATGGTTGTGAGCGAGGACAGTCCTCGGTGTAAAATTGTGTTGGATGGTGAGCAACTGGAACAAGTGTATGAGTTTAAATATTTAGGGTATATGCTGGATGAAAAGGGAACGGATGATCCAGAGTCTAGTAGGAAAGGTATGAATGGTAAGAAGGTGGCTGGTGCAATTAAATCCTTGATGGATGTAAAGAAACTAAGTCTTGAGTGCGATAGGGTCTTACCTGAGGGAATGTTGTTACCTGTGTTAATGTATAGTAGTGAAACTACGATCTGGAATGTGTTCAGATGGACAATCTTAGGAGGGTGTTAGGTGTGAGAAGAATTGATAAGATGAGGAATGAATGCATTAGGAATTTGTATGGTGTGAAGAAATGAGTAAATAAAATAATAATTGAAAATGCATTGAGATGGTTTGGTCATATGGAAAGGATAAATGATAGTCGGTTGGTAAAGCAGATATAAAGTGGTGAGTGTGCTGGGAATCGACGGTCTGGGAGAGCGAAGAAAAAATGGGTTGAGTCAGTAAAGGAATGCCTGGCGGAGAGGAATGGGAGTTTGGCAGAGGTGAGAAGAAATATATATATATATATATATATATATATATATATATATATATATATATATATATATATATATATATATATATATATATATATATATATATATATATATATATATATATATATATATATATATATATATATATATATATATATATATATATATATGAAGTCAGAAACAACTAACAACCTTCAAGATAACCACGAGAGAGCTGTGTATATATACACAGGGGCTGACAGCACTCAGAGTTGCCAACCTGACTTGACGAAAATTCTCAGTGTAGTCAGGTTATTAAACCGTATCTTCTAAAAATTGATTAAAATGCTTTTAGTTAACATAAATAGACTATGGTAAAGTTACTTAACGCCCACACGGAACGGGAGCTCGGATCAAAAAATTTTTTTCACAGGTAGCCTCTATACATAAAAAGATGCTTTAATGGCGAAATGAATTTTTTTTTTTTGACCTGACCTGACCTAACCTAACCTAACCTAATCTAACCTAACTTAACCTAACCTAACCTAACCTAACTTAACCTAACCTAACCTAACCTAACAACCTAATTTGCCCCTAGAACATAGGTAAAAAAAAAAAAAAAAATTCATTTCGCCCCTAGAACATCTATTTATGTATCATAGATGCTACCTGGGAAAATTTTTTTTGGATCCGACCTCCCGTTCCGTGTGGGCGTTAAGTAACTTTGTCCATAGCCTATATCTTTAAAACGAAAGCAAACAACATATAAAGGTTATATTCGTTTCTTCAAGACTAAAATAAGCTTGAATTATATATTTTCATGTTTTAAGAATTTTTTCTGGGCAATAGTTATAAAAAAATAATTAACTTTATTTATGAATTATAAATAGCAATCGCCTAGAATTTATTTTCATTTTTTTATTATTTATTTATTATAATAAGAGTAAGTGAAAAATAATCTTGAACGCATTTCATATTTTTCAGATTCAAGTTCAAAATGAAATATTTTTCTAGCTGAATTAAATATATTTTCTTAGAAAGATTTA
>JABUQX010132339.1:0-17500 GCA_015478945.1 Trachelipus rathkii
ACGTATAAGCTTATTATTATAGCTAAGTCGTTTAATGATTTTAAAGCTAACGACATACTACTTACTAATAGGTTTAGACCGCATAGATACAGGAGTTGGGGTCTCTGCGGTAACCTCTTAGGTGGATATAGACGGGGGGGATCTATCGTCCCTACCTACATCTGTCCCCATATTATTAGGCTCGAGCCCCTCTAATTAGGAAATATAGGTTCTTAGAATCAGTAAGGTGTGGTGGACGAAACGACTTATATAAAAAGCTTTATTATATATACCTGTACTATCTAGTATTAAAATAGGCTGCAGAAAAAACCTAAAAGCCTATATATTATATATATATATATATATTTGTTATTTCTGTAAGTGTCTGGTAGATTTTACGAGTATTTTTATTTTTTTTTTTTTATTATTTTTATTATTTTTTTTTATTTTTTTTTTATATTTTTTTTCTTTTATTACTATAGCGTTAATACTTTATTTTGTACTTTAGTCATGATTATCATAAATATTGTAATTTGGGTTTTCCTTCCTTGGTAAGTGTCAATATTTTTTCGAGATATATTCTCCTGGCCCTTTTCTGGTATTATTTCCACCTTAAAAAAAAATATAAATATTATTATAAATATTTGATAAAATTTAATAAAGTACAAAAATAGATAAAAAATATTTTTTATCTTTTTTTTTATCTGGCGCATTATATATATATTATATATTATATATATATCTATATATATATATATTAATTTTTATTAATGAAAAGAAAGTAGGTGCAATTATATATGCATATGCAATTATATATTTGATGGTATGTTAAATATAAGAAATAAGTGGGCATAGCTAGTAAAGAATTAACTCTTAGCCTTCATATAATTACACGGGTTGGACACTCGTACTACTAGTATAGTTTAGCGTTAAAATTGGAAGACAATTTGCTTCTACTGATGCTTTATATTTACTAACTTAGTAGCTTAATATATTCTATACCTTATATATATCCAACCTCATTTTCGCACATGTACTCTCAAGGTTATGGTTCAATCCGGAAAAGGCAGTATCCTTTAACCTTCCACATATATGTTCTTATGATTAGATACATCTTATCACATTTAAAACTGCTGCTCGCATCTATGTCCATAACTTTTACACATATAGTAAATAGTACTTAATAATGATAAACGAGTGTGATTGTTGGATCTACATAGACATGAAAAATTTAAACAAGATTTATAAATAACTCTAAAAAATTTCATGACTCAGTGAGAACAAATGTCGCGTAGAGTCGATCATGACAACTGCACAATAGGACCATATCACTATGATATTGATATTTATGAAATACTGTTCTAAATATATACTATTGAACTACAAATCATTTTTATTAGTGTTATGGGAGTATATGATTATACTATTATATATATTACAGTCGTTAAAATAAGTATACGAATAGATATTATTAGTCCTATCTAAAAATATAATAATATTTTCGCAAAAATACTGCGGTGGTTCAATATATATACTAATACTACGGAAGTAATATAGTGACAGTTAATTATATATATATATCTTATATACATATTATTAGATAACTATATGATTAATAATTTATTATTTACATATAGCTGATGATGTATAGTTATAAGTATAGTAGTATATATATATTATAATATATATATTATATTAATTATATTATATATATAAGGAGGTTATAAATACCATTCGTGTATCCAGCTGATTTAGCTGGATGACAGTCATTTTTTTGAAACGCTACTTGTACCTGATTTAGAAAGTAGTAGTCGCGTTTATCGTCCGATTTTATATACAAACCGCAATTTAACATGCTTTCCGTTATTTTTAATATACATATATTATATATATATATATTATAATATATATTATATGATATATATATAGGTATATAATATATATATATTATATATATATTATATATATATATATATTTAATATTTAATTTATATTATATATAATTAGTATATATATATATATAATATATTATATATATATCTATATATATAATATATATATTATATATATATATATATATATATATATATAAATATTCAACACTCATTGTGTATTAATATAATACAATTATTAATCTTTGCTAATACATTTTTCAGGGCATGAGGTTTTGTCAATCGATATATTCATCTTTTTTTAAATTATGCTCGAGTGATTATATATATATATATAATATATATATATATATATATGATATATATATATATAATATATGAAAAAGTCCGATTGCTTAATTGATAAAAACCCCAACCAAATAAACAGGATTGTGAAATCACATATTAAATTATTAATGAATATTTAGAACTTCTTGGAAAAACACCATATTTAGAAATAACATTTTTTTCTTCACGATATGAATAATTTTTCTCACTGGTTTTTTTTTCCCCAAGGGTTTTTTCCCACTTGCGCAATAGTATTTTTTCATATTAAATTTTCTTTGCATAAAAGTTGAGATTTTGTAACAATTTACAGGATACCCAATCCTGTTGCTAAATCAAAAATAAGATTTCGAATGGGTATATAAGGAAGGGATCAGGAGCTAGAGCTCATTATACCGACAACCTCAACTACTATACAAAAGAAAAAAGCGAGTTTAATTCTATCAGTGAAATGAAAGCGAATTAAAAATAACTTAGAAAAAATTCGGAATAATTTTAACTCAGAAAATTTTCGAATCAAAAATGAGAAAGAAAAATTTTGAAATAAAATTAACTTTTATTATTTTGAAATAAAATTAACTTAAGAATATTTTGAAATAATTTTTAACCAGAAAATTTTTCGAATTAAAATTAACTTAGAAAATTTTCAGAATAAATATAATCAGAATAATTTTGAAATAAAATTAACTTAGAATAATTTTTTAAATATTTTAACACAGAAGATTTTCGAATTAAAATTAACTTAGAAAATTACTCAAAAAAATTTAACGTACAAAAAATTTTGAAATAAAATAACTTAGAAAATTTTTGAAATAAAATTAACTTAGAAAATTTTTTTGAATAATTTTAACTCAGAAAAATTTTGAATAAATTTTTGAACTTAGAAAATTTTCTCAGATTTTCACTTATTAAAATTTTAGTCTAGATTTTATTTTAACTTAGAAAATTTTCGTAAAGCGAATCAACGGATCTCAGAATTAATTTTAAAGACTAAATTAAAATCATTTTATTTAAATATTACTTTAAAATAAATTTCGTCCCCAACATATTAACTTTACATATTTTTGGTAACGTAAGTAGATGATGCAGTTTGATTTTTATTATTGTTTTGAAAACTTTTTCATTCTAAGTTCTAATTTTTCTTATTGATAATTTTGAATTTTTTACTTCAAAACTTTTGAGATTAATTAATATTCATTTTATTTGAAATTTCCATTGTTGTAAATTTCGAAGCCATTTTAGTTGCAGAACAAATTAATTCGAAAAAAATAATAATAGGAATAATATAATAATAAAAATAATATTAATAATAATAAATTAAAGAATAATATTAATAATAAAAATAATATTATAATAATAAAATTAAGATAATAATAATAATAAAATAATATTAATAATCATAATTAATATTATAAAAATATAAAAATAATATTAATAATAATAATAAAAATAATATAAATAATAATAATATTAATGCTTAATAATAAAAATAATATTAATACAATAATAATAATAATAATATATTAATATAATATGAAAAGGAAATTGCGTGCTACAACGATTTTTTTAGACATTAGTAAATACGTCATATTGTATACCTACGTCATTTTATTAGGTCATTGAACGCGAATTTATATATAATTTAAACAAATAACTTACATGATGTATATTCACGTATAGCGCGCGAGACCAAAAGTATATTTTTTTTAGCATACCACATAAAAATACAAATAATATATTTATATATATATATATATATATATTATATATATTATATAATGTTAATATATATATATATATGTATATATATGATATTTAATATATATATAAATATATATATATAGGATAATGTAACAATAATTTAAAATAATATAATATAATATATATTATATATTATGATATGTATATGTATGTTTGGTAACAAATATATATATATTATACAATATATATATATATATAATTCAGTGAAATTTGTACGAATATGTTTTATTTATTTTCAGCTAAATCGTAAACCTCCTCTGGGTTTCTTGTTTGTTTATATGTTTATCACTTAGTTGGTTGCATAAACTTTAATTTCGATGAATTGATAACTATATTTTATTCATAATCTTAGGTTCATTTTTTATGATTCAATTTTTCATTTAATTAACAATACAAATCTAACATTATGAAATTAACTTTTGACAAACACTTGCAATAATTAAATAGTGATAAATTAGAACTGTACAAACTAGTCCATTGAAATAATAGAGTAAAACAAAATTTTGTGATTGTTAGACCACAAGAAAAATATATACCTATATAAATAAACCTTAATAAATTAGTTTAAGAACAATTGGTCTTTAACAAACCGTATGAAAGGGCAGTCAAAGAGCATTCACTGCATGGAATGAAAGATCTGGAGTTATCTTTCATTTTTATCATTAACAGAGGTGTGTGATGGTTAATGAATTTCGCTATAGAAAATCCGAACCTTAAGGGCTAAATACCCGACCTAAAAAGTCTCTTTGACTTATTCAAAACTCCAGCGGAATAAAACATTTACTCTAAATAATAATATATAGATACACAAACTGCTGTGTACTCATAACAGCAAGACTTCAAGAAGCTGAAACTTTTGATATCAGAAAAGACATATCAATAATAATAAAGGTAATTTACAACGTCCAGATTGACGTGCAAAGATTAATAGAAAACTTTAAATATTACAGTTCCGTCATCACAAGGAACTCCAAACTTCAAATTACTACCGTCACGCCCTCGTCAGATTTGGCGCCCGAACAGGGACTAGTACGTCCGAGAAAGGGACTAGTACAGACTGATACGTCCAAGAAAAGGACTAGTAGAATCTACTGATGAAAAAAATCAAAAATCTCAAAAGAAAATCCGTCTAAATCGATCAGAAAATTTGCTCCAAAAATTTTTTCGCGGGGCATCAGACAAATAATTGCCCGAAGAAAGTCAATTATTTCTCAAGAGGATCTGAAAAACCTTTTCAGCTGAAACCCATATGTGCTACACAAGATAAAAACAAGAAACCCAGAGGAACGAAACAAAAATTTTACCATTTTGTCAAGCACAGGGAATTGCAGCAAAAAGAAAAGAGGTTAGTGTGTTCATTCTCTCATTTTTATTGTATCTGTATCTTATAAAATTTGCCTATATATATATATCAATATATATATATATATATATAATTATATATATTATATATATAATATATATATATATATATATATACATAAGAGTACCTTTATAAATACCTTGTAAGGTAAGGGAAAATATCTGCAGTAATTCTTCCTTCCATAATAATCCCCTAAAGCAAATTTAAAGTAAAACATTTTATTGCTTTTCAATAAAAATCACTTTATAATTTCTAGTCAAATCCCACTTGTTATAAAATAACATAACAAATTACATGACAAAGAAATTCTATCTTCATAAAATTTTTCTTTCTAAAAGCACAATTTAAATAATAAACACTTCATTCACGAGCTTGTGAATGCTCATAGGTAAATACGCTTAATACGATTAAAGTATCACATTTTTTTTTACTTGTATTTGTAAAACACGAAGCATTCATAAAGAAATTTTAACACTTTCGATAAAACTTTCTTTTCATATTAACTAAAAAGAAAAACCATTTTTTTTTGAAATCACTTAAAATTTGCACGTAGAAAAATAACGCAAACCATAGTGAAAGAAAGTAAATTAATAGACACTTTCATTTTTAGAAATTAAATATAAAATAATATATAGCGAACACTTTTATAAACATTCATTTCACTTAGACAAAGAATTTCATTTATAAAAGAGATTTCTTTTGTTGACAAAAGTCAAAACAGAAATCATCATTAAAGACATCTTGTCTCATTTCCTGTCTCAAAGTATTCGAAGAATATCTTACGACTGAAAGCAATCTGTTCAATAATCCAAATATATATATATATATATATATATATATATGTATAAAAACACCCCATAATAATAATTTTAACACACAAGTGTGTGTGGATGAATGTATTGAATTCATACAAGGTGGAAAAATTTCACATTTTTTTTTATTACAAGTTAGCAAAATAAAGTAACATTTTTTTTGCTCCACTCCTAAGCAATTTTGAAAACGGACAGAAAACGACAAAAAAAAAACGCGTTTCGCTTCAATTACGATTTTAGTATTAAATATTCATTGCTTTTAAGTGAGAGTAACATATTCTTTGAGACATCATCTCGGAACATCTATAATACTTAAAAACACTCTTAAAACCTAATTCACGTTTTCCACCCTTTTTTTTTTTTTAGAACTATTTTACAAATATTTCTTTTCACCAAATTTCCAACCCTTCCTGCAGTGTTTAATATAAGTAGTGGTAAATAATTTGATAATTTAAAGTTAAAATATATATTTATAAGGAAACGTATCTATATATATATATATATATATATAATATATATATATATAGCCATACATTGTTTTTCCCCTAATATATATATATATATAGTTATCTATTTGATTATTTTTCCCACTTATATCATTACGAAAGGTTACTTATATACATTTTGTAAAACAAATATATATATAATATATATATAATTTATATATATTATATATATATATTGCATTGAAATAAAAGGTGAAAAGGGTGAACTTAAGTAAGGTAGCGATCCAAAAGAGAGCCACAAATTGATATATAGCAGAGAGCTCCACAGGCTAAAATAGCAACTGTCACAGCAGACAGCTAGGCCTAAAAGATTAACAATGGCAGAGAAGAGTGAAAATTATGGAGATGAGGAAGAGGAAGAAAGTAACTTGAATTGGTTTAATGATAAACATAGTTTAGATAAAATAAAGAATCAAGTGCAAAGATGGAATAAAGAATATAAAGAAGTTAAAAATGCTAAAAGGGAAGAAGAAAAATTAAATGCTAGAGAATTGAGCAGAAGGAGAGAGAATAATGGGAAAGAAGGAAGTAAAGAGATAGAATAATAGGGAGAAAACCTATGACATAGAATAGGAGGCATACGATACAACATAAAAAATAGGAGAACAACCAATGAGAAACGCATTTCAAACGTCAGGAACTTCAATCAAACTCCATGATATAATTAAAGCTAAAGTAAATAAAATCGACCAAAGCGAGAGTGAACATCAACAAGAATATTCAGACGGAGAATATCCAAAGAGCTATCGAGATTACGACTCATATAGCTATAAAGGTAGAAATAGCAGAGAACAATCGTTTAGCAGATATAAAGGTAGATTTAGGAACATAAGTTCTGAGAGAAGGCCATTGCAATATTCAGAACAGAATAACCCTCCAAGGAGAAGATTTGAAGGTAGAGGGAGAAGATTTGAAAGTAGAAGGAGAAACAATCATCGATCTGAAAGAAGTAGGCAATACAGACCAGCCCGTTGGCAAAACAGAAGGGGTAATCCTAGAGAAGTATACCAAGTAACAAATTGGTCACCAGAGAGTGAAAGCTCAACCCTGCCATTGAGGGGTAATGCAGAGCAGAATGATAAATCACCCTCTGATGTAAATACATACGAGAATGAAGGAGTCTCTACTCAATCCTCGTACCATACTAACTGGGATGAACATGATCCCTGTACAATAGCTCCGAAAGAAACAATGAAAGAGTGCTACATTGCACCGAGCTCTGATGAAGAAAGCGATAAAGGATATGAAGAATATATTATTTCTAAATTAGAGAAGTACTGTACCATCGGCAAAAGGGAATCAAGCCCCAAGAGAGAGAGTGATACAGTACCAAGAATAATTGGTCATATCCATCGGAATAGGCAAAAAGCCGCGTATGATGAAAGCGGATCAGACCGCGAGGTAAAAGAGACCTCAGGTGAGAGAAAGCTAGAGAGAACCTTTCGCAAGAAAGAATTGCGAGAAGGTGCTGTAACAAATGCTGGTACCATATAATGTGTACCATCTGTAGTAGAGTAGTGTCATCATAGGTAAAACACATAACACTCTACCTAAACATATTTATATAGTGTACTTATTTAATTTTTATTTAATATTTAATTAATATTTATTTAAAATATTTAAATATTTTTTTTATTTTACATTCTCACAAATTTTTAATATTTATTTAAAAATTTTTTTTACATTTATATATATTCTCTCAAATTTTGATATTTAATATTAAATATTTAATTAATATTTAATTTTTGTTTAAAATATTTTTTTTTACATTCTCTCGTATTTATAAATTTTGAGTTGCCAAAATTCTAAGGTACGAATTTAAACTCACGGATACATTTACACCAAAATTCTAAGGTACGAATTTAAGCTCAAAGATACATTTACCTGTCAAAATTTTAAGACCCAAATTTATGCTTAACTACATTTACAAATTTATAAATTTTGAGTTACCAAAATTTTAAGGCACAAATTTATGCTTAGTTGCTAAGTATAGCTAATCACGATTAACGTAGATTTTAAAAGGAAATAGCTACGACATATTTTAGCTAAATTTTACTTGTATTTATTTATATACATTTATATATAAAGAATTGCCTAAAATATAGTAATAATTTATTTAAAGATTGCCTAAAATAAAATATTAATTTATTTGAAAGATTGCCTAAGATAAGATATAAATTTTTATATTTACATGCCTTCTATGTAAATAAGGCATTTAACATATTATTAACGTACTAACATAAAGAATTAGAGTCACTGTATTAATTTATACAGAATGCCGAAATATTAATTATCATATACAGATATAAAAATATATATATATATATCAGTAATATTAGTACTAAATATACATAAATAAAAATTTTGTTTAAAGCATTTAGAGTCAGTTTACGTACATAAAAGAAATTGCCATTAAAATATTATTAATGTAATAATATAACTGCAGTGTCAGTGTCAATTTTATATTTATATATATAATTGTTAGTCAACGTAGATATACATATTACCGATATAAAATTGCCAAATAGTATATCAATTTACTAGTATAAAAATGCCAAATAGTATATTAATTTACTTACACAAGTACCGAGAAATTAATATTAAGTTGTATTTATATTCACATAGAGTGCCTAATACATAGAAAAATTAGAATTTTAGATATATAAAGTGCCAAGCTTATTTAATGAGAATAATATTTGTTTAACAAATACAGTTTATAATTAAGTATGTAAGTATACACGTAAACGTATGTATACATTTGTTAGGTATAAACTTACATTCAGGCTTAGCTGAAGTCAAGATTCATGGCTAAAAGGTGTTATTAGGAAAGACAGTGGACCAAACTTCAAAAGGAATTTGGACAGTCATTTTGAAACTTCGAAAAGCCTAACCTAGTACTAATATCACTAATAACCCATGATCAGGACTACCAAGCTTAGATATTCTGGATACAGTGAAGTGATAAAAGGATCAATCCATTAAATGCTAGAGGTTACGGGATGGTACCCGTAAAGACGTCGTCGATCAATTAGTAATCTGGATGATGCCAAAGTGACATATATATATATATATATATATATATATATATATATATATATATATGTATTTTGTCACTCTTGTGCCTCGCAAATTGAAAGGATTGATTCCAGACACTTCTTAACTTGGAAAACCGTACAGATAAATAGAAATAATGTCGGATTTTTTTTTTTTGTTCTGTTTGTTAAATCAGAACCAATCTGGCACGAATGGCAGATAGGCACAAACACATTAAAGCATAGAGCCAATAGATAGCTCAAATCAGAAGAATAATAGATTTAAAGGCGATAGAAATGACATAGTTTATGAAAGAACTTATTTATCCTAGCGCTAAACAAATTTAGATTAAAAACTTTTTTAGATAAGATTGATCTCGAAACAATAATATATATTATTCACTTCGATTGAGCATTGCTTACATAGTTCAGGTAAAGGCAACTGACTATGAAAGAAAGTTGATTAGTATTGAATTGAGGCTGAAAGGCACAGCCGATTTAAATTTTAGGTTTAGGAAGCATAGGAAATTTATGTTGAAGAACATGATATTAATTCACCACAGCATAGTTAAGTTTCCGGAACCCAATTTTGTATATATTTTTTTTTTCTCCATCGAATATGGAAAATGTAAACATTATTGTAATTGTTTTTTTTGGGGAAGCTTATAAACATCATATATAGGCTTTCCCATTTTGATAATATGCCAGTAGAAAGGTATCTGGACCCGCCTCGAACAATATCGCGAGATATTTTTATAGGTGATCAGTAATGTTATAAAGTCTCAGGTAAGACCGCCACGGACATTCATGTGTGATGTTTTGTAGGTGACTTGTATGATTATAAAGTCTCCAGAACTCCGAATTTATTCGTAAATTCGTAAGGACAGTACCGATGAAAAACTCAGACACTTTTGAAGGAGATTCTGAGGATAATAAGGCAATAGGGAAAACATGCTGTAGGGCCACCTATACAAGTTTGTAAATTTTTAGGTGAAGGGGTCACGAAGATTGATTCCAATTGCAAGTCAAATACCTAATTAGGTTCAAGGAAGGACAAATGTTGTCCCACTTTAGCTCACTTACCTGTAAGTCAGAGAAGTAAAAGATTTACCATTTGAGAATGAGCATTACTTGCAACCCTTTGGTAAATATACAAAGGATGAAATAATTCCGTTCTGAGCGTGCATAGTCATTCAAATGGGAATGAATGCAGCTTATGCTGGTAGGGGCTACAGTTGTAAGGAACTGTGGAAGTCCGACCTCTCCGATTGATACAGATATTTTGATTCTGATAAGGAGATAGGAGAATGGTCCATTCGATTATGATCACAAGTTGAACTAGAATGATGAGGTACGTAGAGATGAGGTACCGAAAGCTGTAAGGATCATACTGCTTTACACATAATGATGTGTAGAACCTCTTGGAAAAGAAAGAGTAGACGTATGAAGTACGAGATGAAGAAATTCGGAAAATACGCTGATCCAAATTGATGAGTCTCTGTAAAGAAACTTCATCGCACAACTCTAATGTACTTAGGGTAAACGTTAATGACCCCATGACGTTTAAGTGTCCACCATCTTTAAAAGTCGCAAGTATCATCGCGCATATGAGCAGAAGATATAGAGTTAATAGCAGAAGAGGAAAACTGGAATTGCCCTTGAGAGCTGCCGGAAAAGCATAAGCAAATTATCTTTCTAAGGGAACAGAGATTAACAATGCTCGCCTTCCAGCTTTTCTAATTCTAATAGGACACGAAGTTCTTCAGACTCATCAGATTGATATATAGAAGGAAGCTAAATATTTGTGGAAAAGGAGAAAGGTAGAGGTAAAGACTGTTGACAAACATCCATTGTCACTCTTATCGAAGTAGTAACTTCAACTCTAAAACTCTCTAGATAATACAAGCATGAAGCTGACTACACAGATCAATCAAAAGTTTCATCTGATCATACCAACCGCCTATCTTTGTGAAGAAAGAAAGAACGAGATCCAAGAGATTGTATGTAGAGGCCTCACATGCGATTTCAAATTTGGTAAAGGGGTTAAAATCCCGAGAGGTGTAACTCTAGTTTTGGTCTTTCAAGGCGACACAGGATAAGGTGCACGGTATTTATTTGTGATCGGAAGAATACAGATGAATGCAGGTTATAATGTAAAGAAGTAATATTAACACATGATGCATATATAAAGGCATAAAGTAACATTTAGAAAATGCCATTTAAGTTATTACAGAATATCACCAAAATCCTGCAGAACAACGACAATAAAGAACGATATCAGCAGATCACACAAGACGATACTTACATAATAAGTAAAGAAGCCTATAGGACAGAAAGAAATTGGTGTCCGAAAGTGGAGAAATTAGTCCATGGAGAAAGCTATTTCTCTATTTTCAGACATTAATCTCTCTTCTGGCTCAACAAGAGAAATCAGTCCATGAAGAAGATTATTGAAAATAATTTCTTTATGTAGTCTGTTATTTCTTCTCCTGGCTTAACGAGAGAAAGGACAGGCGAGATAGAGAGATTATCGCAAAATAACACTCACACTGGACACAGTAGAAGTATAGATAATGAAGCTTAAGAGAAAAGAAGAAAACAACAGAACAAAAATGATAAATAATAAAGGTAAGCTCATCCAAAAGGGATAGAATGAGCACATCAGTCAACTGTCTGGTTCCAATATGAAGAAAGCCTCTATATATATATAAATAATAATATATGAGTTTTCTTCATATGATAGCCACTCAGTATCATCCAGCGGATCAAATCAATCATCCAGCGGATCAACTAATCTTAAAGACATGGAACCAGGTAACAGTTTATTACAGTAAACCTTAACTATCTCTCTAATAATTTTTGAAATGTAGAAGGAACATTCTGATAGTAAGTTCAACAAGAAATACAGATATGAGTAAACTCAGTAAAATCTTAAAGAAAAGATTGATGGCGAAGAAGCCAGAAGCACTACAGGATAAATAGGAACATCAGAACTTACTAATCTGAAATTTGACATTGTTGAAGGATACGAGAAAGTGCACGTTCAACTATCCAGATACATTGCTTCAAATGGAAGAAGAACCAAATAATAACAAAAGAAGTTTATAGCAATAAATCTTAATTTCGCAAACATCTTCTACTGATATACTTCAAAACGCATACATATAGGAACTAACTTTACATCGATTTATTCTGATAAATTTTTAAGAATACAAGGAAAGAAATAGATGGATTCAGGACAAAGGTAGTTAGACCAGTAAGAGAACCTGTGTATCCATAATAATGTAAAGTCGAAACATCTTTAGGAAAGAAAAGATAGAACCATTGATTTAATACTTTAAAAGTCATAAGAAGACATAAAGCTGACAGCAAGAGAAGGAGACTTAAGAGGCCCTAGGAAGGCTGCGGAAGCAAGCATAAGCCAATTACCCTTCTGAAAGGCAAAAGAGTTGTAAAATCTCCGGAAAAATGATTCCACTCTTATTTCTCTAACTCTGTTTGAAGCTAAAATCTTCCAATAAGGTAGACTAAATAATAATTTTAGAAAATAATTTTAGAGGAAGGAAGTGTGATTCTGTAATAAGAGTAAAACAGCTGATATAAAGAAGCAAGATCGTTCTAAATCATGAAAACTAATTCAGAAAGTAAGAACATCCTTAGAAATTAAACAAGTAAGTTTATACAACTTCAACTTTGGGGATTCTAATTAAAAGTAAAATTAGAGTACCGTAAGTTTGAAGTCGCATATAATTTAAGAAGCATCATGTATAGTCTAATTAGTTAAGAAACAAGAGTAATTATTTTAGTCGTCAAACTAAAGAAGATACTCGTCTTGTAATTTAATAGAGAAGAATGTCTTCTCTAGTCAGATGATTGGAAGTAAGCATCTGATAAGAAAACCATTAGAAAGCCATTTATAACATTTTTAGTGAAGATGCTATATTTATGTAATCTACTTTAATAAAATTTTCATTTACAGATATCACATACAGATATCACAATACAGTAATCTGTTTTGGTTCACATAATAACTCAACAAATAAAAGATAGCAATTTTAAAGATAATTTATCTTATTAACGTAAATATGAGCGATAGTTCGAATAAAATAATATTTGAATTTTAGTCTAGTGTAAGTCATAAAGACCAAATAATTTTCATTTTTCAACGTCAAATATGAACATTAAACACGATGACACACATCAAGTTTTAAATAGTATGAACATTACATTGTCACCACTAGCTGATTTTAACGTATCACATTAAACTTATTTAAGATTGCATACAACACAAGGTTACAGACTTATCATTAGTCATTACAAATTACTTGTAACGCTAAAATGTATGAATGAAAGAGTTAAAATTCTAACACATTAGAACTTTCTGGTTACACAAGGGTCAGGTAACAATAATTTAGTTTGACTTACATACCACGATTTGCTATTTCATTTGAATAACAACACTTAAACATTTCACTTTTAAAGTAGAAATTTCTTACAGATAAATCTCATGAACGCAACACCAGTATGAATGAATCATCTGATGTATAGATTCATATGTGGGCATTACCTAAATATTTGAAAGTAATACTTACATATGGAGCATTATGTGTATATGCAGACGTCCTAGAAACATTTATTCATTAATTGACTTCACAATCAAAAGACACATTGGACTTCATTTTAACCAGTTATGATTTTATAACATAACATTTTTGTAACATAACAGTTCATGTTCCTAAGTATGAAATCATGTTTCAATACATAAACACACCTAGTATTTTGTTTAAATTTTATGTTTAAATTTTACATTTTTTATATTTTTTTTTCTTCTGAAATAGGTAAACAAAGAGGTGTAAGGATGAATGTGGAATAATAGTGTGAATAATTTTATTTTTTTTTGTTTACAAAGTTCATGTATTCTAGGAATATATTCATACATTCGAGAATATTTTTTACTAATTCACTCACACACACAAAATTTTGTTATATTTTCTTATATAGCTAAAAATATAAATTATGGTAATATACTCTTATAATAACAGGAGTACCTAAGAAAACTTATTTAAATTTACATTCAGATTTCATTTATTTACTAACCCTAATTCAAAACTTCTTTTTTACAGAGAAATGAATTTACATTTTTATTTTACTAATCCTAATACGGAATTTTTTTACAGAATTTTTCTGAAGTAAGTGTATTAACAGGAAACACTAATCTTTTCATTTTACAGGTATTCATTTTAGTAGGGAACACTGAGGAATTTCCCTATCAGGTCGAAAACCATCACCTACCATCAGGTCAATGAGTAAAATTATAATTAATTTTATCCTTGGCATTTGGTAGAGTTTATTTGAGACTATATTAAGTCCTAGGGATGGACTTCATTATAAATAATCACAGCATTGTCTCAGCATGGAATAAGTAACATCTTTTAGTTTCTATCAATTTTAAAGATGAGGACATTTATTTTAGTATCTTATAACTTTTATAATTTAGTTATATCGTCCCTGTTCGATCCCATATTTATTAACAATTGCTTTCGAGTAACTTTGCAAGTTTACAGATTTACAAATTAACATGTGAAATTGCTCGAAGACACTTGTTTCTAATTTACTTCATGATATAAAGTTATCGCACCATGAATTGAATAATAGCGTAAATCTTTAATATATATCACGCAGATTTACTAATTATTTTTTTTAAATTTAAATATTGTCCCTGTTCATCATAGTATAATAATCCCTATTACAAATATATTTTAATGAAAATACAGATTTCTAGTAACGAAATACGGGAATATTTTCCTAAGAATTTAATTTTTTTTTGAAATTTTATTTTTCAATTTTTTTTTTCTCATTATTATATTTCAATGTTAATAACAGTTCATATCACAATGTTCACAACTTTATAGACAAGTAACAGTTCACATACAAGTCAACAGCATTTTGAACATTCAATAGCATTTTACAACAGTCAACAACATTTTTGAACAGACAACAACATGCAAGCACTTTTTGCAACATGTAACAAACATACACAACAGCATTTAACATTGCGCTTGATTGCAATTTACAACAACTAACAACGAGATTAACAGTCAATATAACAGTAATTCTCATACAGTTCTTTTAATACAAATTCTTTGAATTTACTTTACATTTTTTACACATTAACATGTAAATCTTTTCAATCTTTTGAAGACCCCATACTGCTGCCGATATTTTTCTTTTTCTTTAAGGAGTTATAGAGAACATGGCAATTGGGATACTTCAAAAGATACAAGGAGAGAAAAGGCTTGACGAGACGGAGAAGGATTCGACTCATACACGAAGATCACATTATGGAACTCAAGCCGGAACATTATATTAATAAGTTATTGTATAACTTATTATTTGATTTATTAGTTAACACTTTTGAAATATTTTAGTTTACTTAATATTTTTGATTTTTTTAATTTTAATCTAATTCAAATTTTTAAGTTTTAAAAATTTTTTTTAAGGGGGGACAAACTGAAAAGTCCGATTGCTTAATTGATAAAAACCCCAACCAAATAAACAGGATGTAGAAATCACATATTAAATTAATTAATGATATTTAGAACTATTTGGAAAAAACATATTTCGAAATAACATTTTTTCTCACGATATGAATAATTTTCTCACGGTTTTTCCCCAAGGGTTTTTTCCCACTTGCGCAATAGTATTTTCATATTAAATTTTCTTTTGCATAAAAAGTTGAGATTTTGTAACAATTTACAGGATACCCATCCTGTTGCTAAATCAAAAATAAGATTTCGAATGGGTATATAAGGAAGGGATCAGGAGCTAGAGCTCATTATACCGACAACCTCAACTACTATACAAAAGAAAAAAAGCGAGTTTAATTCTATCAGTGAAATGAAAGCGAATTAAAAATAACTTAGAAAAAAATCGGAATAATTTTAACTCAGAATAATTTCGAATTAAAATTAACTTAGAATAATTTTGAAATAAAATTAACTCAGAAAATTTTCGAATTAAAATTAACTTAGAATAATTTTGAAATAATTTTAACTCAGAAAATTTTCGAAATTAAAATTAACTTAGAAAATTTTCAGAATAAAAATAACTCAGAATAATTTTGAAATAAAATTAACTTAGAATAATTTTGAAATAATTTTAACTCAGAAAATTTTCGAATTAAAATTAACTTAGAAAATTTTCAGAATAAAATTAACTTAGAAAAATTTTTGAAATAAAATTAACTTAGAAAATTTTTGAAATAAAATTAACTTAGAAAATTTTCTGAATAATTTTGAACTTAGGAAAATTTTCTCAATAATTTACACTTATTAAAATTTTACAAGATTTTATTTTAACTTAGAAATTTTCGTAAAGCGAATCAACGCGATCTCAGAATTAATTTTAAAGACTAATTTTAAAATTATTTTTTATTTATTTAAAAACAAATTTTAAATATTACTTTAAAATAAATTCCGTCCCCAACAATATTAACTTCACATATTTTTGGTAACGTGAGTAGACGATGCAGTTTGATTTTTATTATTGTTTGAAAACTTTTAATTCAAAGTTCTAATTTTTATTTTTTCAAATTTTGAAATTTATTTAGCTTCAAAACTTTTTGAGATATAAATATTAATATTTATTTTATTATTAAAAATTTCCATTGTTGTAAATTTCGAAGCCATTTTAGTTGCAAAACAAATTAACTTCGAAATAATAATAATGGAATAATAATAATAATAAAAATAATATTAATAATAATAATAATAAGAATAATAATAATATTAATAATAATAAAAATAATATTAATAATAATAAAATAATATTA
>JABUQX010132339.1:22500-27500 GCA_015478945.1 Trachelipus rathkii
TATTTCCAACATTGCATTTATCAAGTTTTGTGCTCTGACATTTGCTCTGATTTTATATTTTATCACTGAAGGCGGGTAATTACAATACTTAAACGTGAAAGGAATAAAATTGTGGTGGTAAAATTGCATTAACATGTGTGTTAGTGGCTTAATTCCATTATAAATATCTTATTTTTTTTCCATATATTTAATATTTTTATAATATATTATTATATTTTTAATATTACCATATTTTTACCATAATTTATGAAACGTGTCACCACCAAATTTCCAGATCAATTGTATTGTACCAGTCAACATAAATAATGAAGATAAAAATAATATATTATTTGAATTTACTTAACATCGAAAGTCTAAACAAGTATATATATATATATATATATATATATATATATATATATATATATATATATATATATATATATATATATATATATATATATATATATATATATATATATATATATATATATATATATATATATATATATATATATATATATATATATATATAAATATATATATATATATATATATATATATATATATATATATATATATATATATATATATATATATATATATATATATATATATATATATATATATATATATATATATATAAAATTTTTCATTTAGATAATTTTCTAGAGGGTGGAGTCGGAGTCAGGGAAGTAATTATCCTGTTATCCGGCCGGATAACAATGATATCCGGCCGGATACCAGATAGTCAAAAACTTGGCCGGAAAGGACAGATACCGGATAGTTGCCGGATATCCGGCCCATCCTAATATATATATATATATATATATATATATATATATATATATATATATATATACATACTATATATATATATATATATATATATAAAAATATATATATATATATATATATATATATGCTACTTTGTAGTCATATATATGCTATACTGTCAATAAACTCAGGTTGTTAACCTTTACTTCATGTTGTTAAGAATAATAGGAGGCCTGAGTAATCTTAAAAAACACAATGATTATTACATATATATTATAAGAGACAGTCTTCTAGATGTTAAGAGCGTTAGCTTTCGATCCGTGCTGGATCCTCTGTCCGACAGCAGTGAATGGAAGACTAAATTTTTTTAAATTTAAATCAATGAAAAGTGGAAAGTTTAAATCAATGAAATGGTAAAAAAAAAAAAAATTAATTATGTATGTTTTGTTAAGATTTTTTTGATAAAATGTGTGGTGATCAATAATTTGTTAAGTGTGTGATCTAAAGAGTATTCGCCTTGTAGTTTGTTATAGTTGGGGAGATTTTTTATACAAAGGGATTCAATTATTTTGCGTTGTAGGGGGTCAAGTACCTGTATGATAAGGGTCATGTAATTAAGGTTAATTTTGTGATTGAGTTGTGATCTGTGTAAGGTGAGGGCAGAATTTTGTGAATCTTTTATGAGGTCTTCATTGTGTTGTTTTTTACGTCTAATGAAGTCATTTGTTTCTCCAATGTAGCAAGAGTTACAGTTAAAACAGGGAATTTTGTACACACATTGGGAGATGTTTTGGGGAGTGTGTGTGGGAGGTTTGAAAATCCGTTTGAGAGAAGATGTATTAGAAGAGGTAAGTCTTAAAGATTCAGGTAAAGATCTTATGATAGAGGTGTGAGGTACACGTGGGACGGGTAGATAAGAAAAGGATCTGGGTGGTAAATCAATGGTTGGGTTGTAAAATTTATGTTTGGCTTTTTTTAGAGCCTTACGTATATGTTCCCTCCCCTTTCTTACAAACTGAACTTAATTACATCTTCACTACCTTCAGCAAACTTTCTTACCCCAAACACATCATAACCCGTTAAGCCAAACATAAATTTTACAACCCAACCATTGATTTACCACCCAAATCCTTTTCTTATCTACCCGTCCCACATGTACCTCACACCTCTATCATAAAATCTTTACCTGAATCTTTAAGACTTACCTCTTCTAATACATCTTCTCTCAAACGGATTTTCAAACCTCCCACACACACTCCCCAAAACATCTTCCAATGTGTGTACAAAATCCCCTGTTTTAACTGTAACTCTTGCTACATTGGAGAAACAAATGACTTCATTAGACGTAAAAAAACAACACAATGAAGACCTCATAAAAGATTCACAAAATTCTGCCCTTACCTTACACAGATCACAACTCAATCACAAAATTAACCTTAATTACATGACCCCTATCATACAGGTACTTGACCCCCTACAACGCAAAATAATTGAATCCCTTTGTATAAAAAATCTCCCCACCTATAACAAACTACAAGGCGAATACTCTTTAGATCCCACACTTAACAAATTATTGATCACCACACCTTTTTTCAAAAAAATCTTAACAAAACATACATAATTAATTTTTTTTTTTTTACCATTTCATTGATTTAAACTTTCCACTTTTCATTGATTTAAATTTAAAGTACAGTCTTCCATTCACTGCGTCGGACAGAGGATCCAGCACGGATCGAAAGCTAACGCCCTTCACAATCAGAAGACTGTCTCTTATAATATATATGTAATAATCATCGTGTTTTAAGATTACTCCAGGCCTCCTATTATTCTATATATATATGTATATATATATATATATATGTATATATATACTATATATATATATATATATATATATATATATACTGCTGCTATAGCTATTATTTATGTATGTAATGTATGTATGTATGTATATATATAATGTATATGTATGTTATATATGTATAATATAATATAATATAATAATAATAATATATAATAATATATCTTCATATATCTTGCTATATATATAATAGTAATGTATAGCAACCAGCCAATATAATATATATTTATAATAATAATAATAATATAATATATATATATAATAGCACTCAATATAATATTCATAATAACAACTAATATATGTAATAATATGTATTTGTAATAATAATATATATATATATAATAATATATAATATATAATAATGGCAATAATAATAATAATATGTAATAATATATATATATATGTAATAATATAACTATATAATAATATAATAATATATATATATATATATATATATATATATATATATATATATATATGTATATATATATATATCTCACCATATAATAAAAGTTATATATATATATATATATATATATATATATATATATATATATATATATATATATATATATATATATATATATATATATATATATATATATATATATTTATTAGCGATGTAACAGTATCCTGCTTCGACTCCACCGGATATCGTGTCATTCAGAAAAAGTTGAGCTCCGGCAGAGTGTAGAATATTTTGTAATATCCGTCACTCTAGCCTGAATTGGACATTTTTCCTTAAAATTTTGAATATTTAATTTCATAGAACACTCCATTTATTAGCTTTATATATATTTAACCTTAGTGTCGTACAAAATTAAATAATAAACTTATTTATGTGCATGCAATGTATAATAATTCACTGGCCAACAAAGATTTTGCGGCAAAACATTTGAAGGTCATTTTATAGGTAACTTGTTGCCCTGATTCCGAATATGACCTCCGTTTTCCTAAGATTGGCTCTAGTTTTTGAGATACAGGGGTGGTCACAAAATACATTAATAGCAACAATTTATGTTAAGTTGTAACGTAATTCACAAAAAAAAAAACACAGATATATATCAAATTGTTAATGAGTAAGTACATAAAATGCTAATAGGTCAAAACATACAATTCAGTACAATGAAATCAAAATTAATGCATTACAAATCGCTGTCTATATGATTGTCTTCTGTGTGCAGAATGTGGACAATGACGTTGAAGGCTCCAACAATAGTCTGCCATCATGTGTGTATCCCATCTTCCTTGGTATCTTTCTTCCATCACCTTGATATCTTGATGGAACCTCTCCCCTGTTTCTCACTTCAACACCTGGACCATCCTGAACAAACCAATCTAAGTGACTATGTAGAAAGTGAAGTTTTATGCTCATATTAGCATTCAAATTTTTGAAGTCTGAAAGCATTTTCTGTACGAGTTCTACATAGTTGGCAGATTTATGGTTGCCCAAAAAGTTCTGAACAACCAAGACAAAACTTTTCCAGGCAGATGCTTTAATATCAGTCATGGAATTTATGAAATTGTCATCCTTGATGATTTGGCGAATTGAGGGCCGCTAAAGATTCCAGCTTTGAGTTTCTCCATACTCAACCCTGGAAAAAATCTGCAAATATATTTGAAACATTCACCATCTTTGTCTAGGGCCCTAACAAATTGCTTCATCAGTCCTAGTTTGATGTGGAGTGGTGGGAAAATAATTTTTCCCTGTCAACCAGTGGTTCGTTAATGATATTTGATGCACCTACAGTCATATTTTCCTTAGCAGGCCATACAACTTTTTCCCAGTGGCCTTCTTTAGCCCTACTATCCCACAAGCATATGAAACAAAGGTACTTAGTATATCCGCTTTGCTGCCCAAGTAAGATGTTGACCATCTTCAAATCAACGCATATAGACCACTGTTGTTCATTATATCTAAGCTTCTGCAAGATCATTCTTATATTTTCATATTCCTCTTTCAGTTTTGTTGAGTGACCTATTGGAATCGATGCATATATTGCCATTGTACAATAAAACACACTTCAAGCTTCTCGTTGAACTATCCATAAACAATCGCCAATCTTCTGGTCGGTATTTAGGTAACCCCATTTGGAGTAGGAGTCCAGGGATGTTCCTACAGTATACTAGGTCTTCTTCTTCAATGAAATATGGAAGAAGTACTACCTCTCTTGTCCGAAAAAAAGTTATTTTACATTCGGCCTTGAGACAGTTCTTTTCACTTAGTCTAGATGCTAAAAAGCTCAGAATCTTGCTTGGAGACTTACCTCTCGTACTAAATCATTGATCTCTTCCTGGGAGAACTGTTGCTGTGTAGAATTACTTTCTTCATATTCACTACCACTATCTGCACGTGTGCACACCAAATCCTGGATATCTTCTT
>JABUQX010132340.1:5000-12624 GCA_015478945.1 Trachelipus rathkii
TCGGAGCTCGGCTTGTTGCCAGTTTTGTGGAGTATTCGAGACGAGGCTGCATCATTCGTGTCGACACGAGTTGTCCTGTCAGTGAGAGAATTTGAGTTGTTGTCGCCGAGGCTTGAATACTTTGAGCGCGAACTAATAATCACGGCGAGACATTCAGAGCCCGCACGTATCTGTCTATTCGATGGATTACTCTATCTCCAATAGATTGTATATTGCACCGAGCGAGAGGAGAGAGAGTAACATTTCGCTAGCACTCTGCGATACTCGTCAAAGGATAAGTCCGGAGGGATCCGGGCGTGGAACTTGGGAAGCATCCAGATGCTATGCCATACTTCTCACCACATACACCACACTGCATATGCTCACAGTCATGCAGCTGCCAGTCTCTCTTATCAAACGTTTTTATCTCATCGCATAACGAACACACTTTAAGTTTTTTTACATATGTCTCCCTTATGCAAATTGAGACATGCAGCATTGCAAAAATAACGATTGCATTCCCCACAATGTAAAACTGCCACGTCAGGACCGGGTTTACCTTCTTATTCATAGGTCATGCATTGCGTACACCAATATTCCTTACAGTCATCATTTAAATGCTTAGTTATATTATCACCGAAACTATAGCATTTTACGCAGAATATGGAGCCTGCAATTTGCCTGGCCTCTGCACTGCCTATACCAAGCTTGATGCTATCTTTTGGGAAGGGATAATTATTGATAATGGGTTTTCACTTTATCATAACCTAGTATAAAAAAAGGACGACTCCTATCCTTCTCATGAGGTTTAAACACGACTTCGAGTAGGTGCTTCTTAGCATTAGCAAATACGAATATTCTACATTCCAATACTTTCTCTATTAGAGCAAAATGTTCAGCTTTTAAGGGTTCTTCATATTTTAATTTACACTAGCCAGCAATATCCTTTCCTAATGTAACTAGAATGAGGTGTGAAACTGCTTATAGTTACATTCCTCTGTCTAGGTTTAGAAGGTGAAGTATTATGGAGTTTATAACATGCGGCTATGGCCATAAACCCACAGCCAACTTAATTTTTAGTTTCCTATCCGTGTTACTTATCCTGAGTGGGATTTTATTGATGTATTTGCTTTTAAAGTTTACTGATGAAGGAATGAGTGTACCGTTACCTGCGGGATTATGAGTTACCTGGACTTCAACAATAAAGTCATTGAATATCGCTGTATCTCCTGACTGAAAAGCCTTGAGCGGTCATGTCAATTTTTTCTTACGTTCTTTGGTGAAGTTTTGTTAATAATGAAAAAGTAAAATTTACCCAAGGAAAGAGAAAATAAGTTATTCAATATTTACAGTATTGGTGAAGCTCGATAAATTTTTAATTCTTTTCTTTTTAATTTTTATTTATATAAGTTTTTTTAAACAATTTTATTTAATTATTAACTGTATTGGTGCTAAAAAAGATGTTCAAGTGCTCTTCATTTTATTTATTGTTCTTTATGTTTCTTATGGTATTTAATTACATTACATTAAAACAAAGAGGAATTAAATATTTGACAACCAGTGTGTGTTAAATTCGGTAACTACTTGCGGGAGGTAACCTAAATCATTATTTTTAATTTGAAATTTGATTACCTTAGATTAGGTTACGTTATGTAACGTTATGATTAAGTCAGGTTAGGTTAGGTTAGGTTGTTAGGTTAGGTTAGGTTGTTAGGTTAGGTTACGTTAAGTTAGGTTAGGTTAAGTTAAATTAGGTTGGATAAGGTTACATAGGTTAGATTATGGGGTAGATTAGATTATATTGCATTAGATTAAGAAAGTTCAATTTTGTTAAAAACAAAATTTAATTCATTTCACAGGTTTGTGCTAATTAATCCAACATGCATTGGTAAACATGACGGTGGAAAGTGCGTGGAGTGTTTTTAAATATAAAACTAAAATACAAAAAGGAATGAACATAAAGATGATTGATTCATATACTTGCGAGTATGCGTGGAGTAAAAGAAATGAAGGAAAAATCTATTTGAAATAATATTAAAGGATATTGCAGAATTTTAAACATACATACAACGTATATATATATATATATATATATATATATATATATATATATATATATATATATATATATATATATATATATATATATATATATATATATATATATATATATATATATATATATATATATATATTATAAAAAGGAATGTAATGTTGACATTATAAAACTTCAACTTCCATTAAATATATTACCATTAATTTAAGTAATTTTTTTACCAAACATTTTAAAAATTTAAACTAAGTTGTAAAAATTTAACCTAAAATTTTATGAGTTAGAGAAAAACGTAAGGATTTATTGACATGAGCCGCCTTGAGTAACCTATCCGCCAAATACTGGGCTAAAGTTGCTCCACTCATCTGGGGATAGGGGATTCGCACAAAATACTCACCCCCATACCTATCCTGAAAAGTAAACCATACCCTTACATTATATTCCTGGTGTGTCACTTCTCGTCTTAAAGACGTTATGACACTTTGAATAACACCAAGGAATGTGTCGTTAATATCTCTATTTTCCCTGAATACTCTAGCCTCCTCAAGCATTATCCTGTAACGATGAGTATCAACTATTCCAGAGTTACGAGTTGATGCAACTCTGCTGAAAATGGCTCAGGTTCATCGCTACAGCTCCATCTACGATACGACCTGGATGTCCCTTTTTCACAGTTCGGTGAACACATGGATTCTATGAATAGAAAGGAGAGAAAAAACATGAGTATTTTGAATAACTTTCACCAGATAATTATAATAATCATCAATAATATAACACATATAGAATAATTAGAACGTTAACATGCCTTTGAGTTCATAGGGGGAATATTCACTTCATGTGTAGGGGGGCAGGGGTTAGGGGTTGGTTCTTCATGCATCTCCACATCTTTATTACGATTAACACCAGCACCAGATCCACCCTCCTTTTGGATAGAGTAGAAGCTAAAGCTAAGGGCTTATAAATTATCCCTTACTTTGACTCCTTTTACCCTTCTTTCTCTGCGACGTGCCGTTGGTGCCCTCTCACTTTTCTATAGGTATTACAACGACAGGTGCTCGAGAGAATTGACCTCGCATTCCTCCACTACTGCATCGCCCTCGTAACACAAGAGGTGCCTTGTTCTCACATGGAAATTGTGTGAATATTGGAGACTCAAGGATCACTCGTTGTGGTACCTCCTCCTTTCCAGCCACATCTGTTTTGTGGAACTCCTTGCCTTCTATTTTCCCTGCAATATTCAATCTTCCCTCTATTTAAGTCCCGCGTCTGCACCCACCTGAGGTAGCTAAAAGGTGACAGGGTGGGGTTTACTTTCCATTTATTTTAATTTTTTTTATTTTTTTTTTATTTTTTCCCCCTCCATTTGAAAAGGGCCAAGTCCATGAGTGGTATCATAAAATATATATATATATATATATATATATATATATTACAATATATATATATATATATATATATATATATATATATATATATATATATATATATATATATATATATATATATATATATATATATATATATATATATATAAAATAGAAGCCCTTTTTGTGGAGAATCTTGTAAATATTTTTGAAGTAAAACAGTAATTCATTCAAAAAAATCTTTTAATAAGTTTAACCACAAATTTTCGTTTCTTTACTGAGACCTCATCAGGTGCAGTTTTTTGTAAGACTAAAATTAAAATTAATTATATTAACAATAAGAATTTAAAAAGTAATTTATATTTTAGATTTAAGATTTTTATAGAAATTTGTGGAGTTCATAATGTTATTTAGAGTGGGATTAATATTGATTTCGCCTTTTTGTATTATAATTATTGATGTTAAGGATGTAGTAAGATTCAAGTAGTTTTGTTATGTGTAACTATGTAATGTGAGGGCAGAATTTTGATTGTCTATGGTAAGGTTGCTGTTTATGTCGGAACAGTCTGGCGGTTAAAGTCGTGTGTCTCCAATGTATAAGGAATTACAATGAAGACAGGGAATCTTATAAACTATATATATATATATATATATATATATATATATATATATAGAGTATATATATATATATATAGTATATATATATATATATATATATATATATATATATGATTGTTTTATGAAGTCTGCTTTTAGTGTTTTTTTTCTTTTCCTCCATCTGTTTTTTTTCGGCTTCCATCAATATGTCCTGCATTCTCTTCATTATCTTTTGAGCGCCTCTAGTCTCCACGCTACTCACATTACAGTTTGAGAGCATTCCGAACAGGCAGTAATGCTGATCTGTGTGTCGTTATGAACGTTCTTTGCAGCCCCGACATTAAAGGCAAAGATATTCAGTTTTCCACACATGCGTGGAACAATGTGCAGGTTTATGAAACACTCAGGCTGGAGGAACCCCCACATACCAGGACGTTGCAGTTAAGGCAGTTCAGCCACGGCCCGGTCACGTATTTGATCCGCTTGTAAGCTTTGGTTGGGCGCTACTAAGGCAGGCCATTTTGAGAAATTCGAAATGATCAGTCCCGAAAATTATTTTCACATTCCAATGCTCGCTATCGCTAATACACATCTAATCGTTTCTTGGTGTTTCCCGGGAATACTCATTGGTTATAACTGGTATACCCCTGTTGTCGATACTAATCTCTCCTGGACTCCTGTTGCTTAAATCTACTGTCATGGTGGTTGATCCTGGCGGGATCAAATGGCTGCATCTCAATTTCACTTCATGAAATAGCTGGCTTAAGTAGACGTCTGTGTACCGTTAATTATTAGACGATCTATCATATTTAAATTTCTATTGATGAACTGGCAGGTCAAGGCTAGAGGCCGAACGAATTGAAAGGTAGCAGGATATTCGTTAAATATGAAAGTGGGTTGCCTCTAATAGGCCCTGAAAAGTCTCAAAACAAATTTCTCAATTATACGGGGGTGGAAAGACATTAAAGCCAGTTTTGTTAGATTATTCATAATGGCTGCACAATGTAAATGGAGGAAATTATATATCATTTTGCTGCTAAGAGAATAAATCTTTTTTTCTAGTTTGAAATTGCTATCATTCCGATTATTTTGTTCAAGGATATATATATATATATATATATATATATATATATATATATATATATATATATATATATATATATATATATATATATATATATATATATATATATATATATATATATTATATATATATATATATATATTTATATGGTAATTGTGTTTATTGCACAAATATCTTTGAATATATATATATATATATATATATATATATATATAAAGAAATATATTTACATATATATATATATATATATATATATATATATATATATATATATATATATATATATATATATATATATATAATTTTTTTAATAATTTAGATAAAAAAAGTGAAAATTTTGCTTTTGCTTTCAAAAAGTAGGTGGTCTAATGATGAAGTCTCCCCCTCTTAAATATAATATGAAATGCTACCTAAAATTTGATAATTTTATATTCTTAAATCTTGTGTAAAATAATTCATTCATTTGTTAGAATTGAATCTCTGAAGATGTCCGAGGTTTACGGACGAAACCGGTCAGGAACTAATAAATATAAATATGCCTCATACTTTCTTTGTTAATCATTTTTTTAGACTAGTTTTATGAAAATTAAATTTAAATTAGAAGAAAACATTTCGTGAATTGGAAGCTAAAAGTAAAATTTATATTAAAACAAAAGCCGATATAGAATTTCTAAATAATAATAATAATAATAATAATAATAATAATAATAATAATAATAATAATAATAATAATAATAATAATAATAATAATAATAATAATTATTTAAACGCGTATAAAAGATTAAACTTAAAATATTTCGCTTCAAAATCAGAAAAGTCATTTGGTTTCTTTTTCACTCTAATTGAAAATTTGGAATTTTCTTTTGCCAGACGTACGATGTGCTTGAAAGTAAAACAAATTTCTAACTGGCAACAAATAGGCGCCATTACTGTAACGTTTATCTTAGGGTGAAGAAGAGAAAGAAGTGTTTTAATTAAAAAATAAAGTGACTTATACTAGAAAATTTATAGAGTATTTTCCCTTAAATTGCAAGTACTGTTGAGTGTACAGTAATTTTTTTCACTTTTAGGTTCAATCGTTACTTGTAACTAAGTGTTAAAAATATATTCCTTTTGTAGAGTCCATTCTCACCGCTCATTGAGCAATCGCCCTGTCGATTATTTACTCTGCCGAATGTATTTATTATTATTGTTATCTTTCGACCATCGTTTCTAAACCTTTCGCAAGAGTCGCGAGTACCTTTTTTTTTTAAAAAAAATAACTAATCCCACACAGCATTGTGATTATATATATATATATATATATATATATATATATATATATATATATATATATATATATATATATATATATATATATATATATATATATATATTAAACAAAGAGCATAAAGTGGGAAGGTAAAGAATTACTGCCTTATCCGGGATTGGAACCACCGCATGTTGCGAAATGAGGACAATATGCTCGATGCTTTTACGACTGAGCTATCCCTCAACGCTGATTAAGCATTGTGATTATATATATATATATATATATATATATATATACATATATATATATATATATATATATATATATATATATATATATATATTAGCAAAGAATACAGTGGGGGAAGGTAAGAATTACTGTTTTCTACGTGATTGAATACTGTATGTGAATGAGGGACAATGTTTGATGCTTTACGACTGCTTATCCCTGCTGTGTGCCACTGGCATATTGTCCTCTCATTTCGCAACATGTGGTGGTTCAATCCTGGAGAAGGCAGTGTAATTCTTTACCTTACCACTTTTTTATGTTCTTTGTTTAAGATCTAAATAATAAATTGCGATTATGTAATATTTAACTATATATATATATATATATATATATATATATATATATATATATATATATATATATATATATATATATATATATATATATATATATATATATATATATATATACCTATATATATATATATATATATATATAATTAACGAGAGGCTTTAAAAATTTGAACTACATATGTAAGATAATAAAATTATTTAAATAAATACACTTTAAAAATTAGGATACTCTGGAATTAGTAACAGATGGATATGTGTAATAGTTTCAATGCTAACTTAATTGCTAATAGAGACCTAGATCTATAATACCTAAAAGTAATACAAGACAATGGAGTATTTAGATCGGACATATAAGTAGGGCAAAATCTATCGTAATTTATGTATGGAAAAAAAAAATATTAATTATATTCGCGACAGAGACATTTTAACAGGTGAATAAAATAGAGAAAACCTTAATACAATAAAGTTTAATAAAAAATAACCAATGCTAGTTTACATTGACGTACTGATCAACTGGAACCTAATTGGACAGCTTGACACCTATTTTGGAAAGAATTTTAACATCGTAGATCGAAAAAAAAAACAAACAAAAAAAACAAAAAAAACAAAAAAACAATTAGGCTATCTAAAAGGAATTAAACTAGTTGAAAGATTTGAATAATATATATATATATATATATATATATATATATATATATATATATATATATATAT
>JABUQX010132341.1:0-20000 GCA_015478945.1 Trachelipus rathkii
AAATGAATATACAAGGCACTCGAAATTACATTTCACAGCCAGCACATCCCGGCACCTGCACCCTGAAGTAAGAAAACTCCTATTGCCGTACAAAATGAGCTTAACTACTTTTGAAGAATCACGGGGACACTGGTGAGAGAAATACACAGTTCAAGTTTTAATTAAAGTATGATTAAGAAATTTTAAAAGGTTATTTTATTTTGTTCAATAGTATGAGAAGTTATATGATAAGTTTTTAATGTTGTCTAAATGAACAATAAGGTTAACGTGGAAGCTTATTTCAAACGAATAGAGCTTTAACCGACGTTTAGTCAGGATGTTGCCTGACAATGGTTCCTTTGATTAAGAAGTTTAATGACTTAGGTGACTCTTCTTACATGAAGAATCATAAATATTAAAAATAATTAGAGGGGGGTACAAATGAACGATTACACGAGTAAGTTTGCTCTTCATTGCGTATAGAAAACCGAAAGTACAATGACATTTGTATAAGGAAATGCTATGCTCGCAATTTCAAATAATTGAATTTATAAATTATAATTTGCAAATTTTGAATAATATATATAAACTTACACTAACCATTGTGAGGAGGTGAAGTTAAAAAGAAATTCCAAATAGAGAATACTATAACACTTCCTTATAATGGAAGAGGAATTTCAAAGTGAGATTTCTCACAAGTCTCAAAGCAGAGACAATATAAATTGTTTAATATTTTTTATAAAAGGTGAATGTTTCACCAATCTCAATTGAGGCAATTTAAAATGTTATAAATTTTTTAGAGGGGCGGGGGTTCCACCCCAAGTCTCAGTTGAGACTATATAAGTTGTTCAAAAATAATTTTTTATAGAAGATGAATGTTTCACCAACCTTAATTGAGGCAATAAAAGAATTGAACTATTTTTTAAAGACAAATATATAATGGTGCGCATTATCTACAGCTCCCCCGCCTCGGCACCTACGAGGGGGGGGGGAATAGAAACTTAAACTAATTATTAAATGAAATGTACAACTGACCATGCTGGAGATCAGTTGTAAAAAGATGTTAAATATTACAACATGTAATTTTATGGTAAATGGAACTAACCACGTTGAGAATTAGAACCAAAACACAACCAATGAACCGTTTTAATTGGACGGCTGACCAAATATTAGATGTTAAATGTTACAACATGTGATTTCATGGTAAATGGAACTAACCACGTTGAAATTTAGAACCAACACAACCAATGAACCAATTTGATTGGACGGCTGACTAAATTATAAGAGATGTTATATTTTACAACATGTTAATTTTATGGTAAATGGAACTAACCACTTTGAAAATTAGAACCAACACAACCAATGAACCATTTTGATTGGACGGCTGACCAAAACCTAACATAACCATTTTGATTGGACGGCTGACCAAAACCATTTTGAATGGACGGCAGACTATATACCTAACATAACCATTTTGATTGGACTGCTGACCTAAACCATTTTGAATGGATGGCTGACCATATACCTAACATATTGATATCAAATAACCTTAAACCTAACTTAAGAACTAACTTAATACTAAGGAGCCACAAAAGACCTCAGCGAAAAAAAAGAAACTATATACAAGAAAGATATTTTTTCAAAATTGTTGCAAATAAAGTCATGTAGACCTAAAAAAGTCAGAACTGCTGTAAGTTAACTGCATCAAGATAAATACTATTAATATATTAATTATATTATATATATATATAGTATATAATATATATATATATATATTATATATTATATTTTTTATATTATATATATATTATATATATATATATATTATATAATATATAGTGGTTTTAGGTATAACTACTGATCCCCCAATATATAAAAATATATTTTATATTTATATATTATATATATTATATATATATATAATATATTATATATATATTATTATATATATATATTATATATATATATATATATATTAATATATATATATTATTATATATTATATATATATAAGTTTATAAATATTAAAAAATATTTTTATTAAAATATTTTTTTTAAAAAATAACCATAGTTGTTATTTTATTTTAATTTTTTAAATTTTATAAAGTGTTTAAAGAAAAGTAAAAAATCCCCGAAGTTTGGGGAAAATTATTTTAAATTCCCCTAAGAAATTTTAATTAAAATTTTAATTAAATGCTTCCTATTAAGCTAATAAATTTGGATGTGAAAAACTGGAGACTGTGTCTCTTATAGCTTCCACACCAAAAAAGGAAAACCCCAATAGAGGGGAAAATACTGTAATTAGTTTAAGGTATTTTTTTATAAGGTTAAACCAACTAAGGTGGCGCTGTGTTCAGGTCCCGGGTGGTCACACAAAGAACACTAATTTATTCTGCAGACAAAGCCTTAACACAGAATAAACCCTTGCGGGTTACAACCGAGGTGGTTACTATTAGTGCGTGATGTTGTGTTTTAGGGAAGAGATAGTAGTGAACATAGAAGATATATATAGCTTATTAAGGCAAGTGAAAGATTTAAGTAGCTTGGGCGTGATATTTATGATCAAGGAAGTCAAGATACGAGTTGAAAAGGAGAATTGTGCATATTTTCAACTGAGAATGTGGGAATGTTAATACACGTTGCTAAAGGAAGAAAGGATACCACATTGTTAAATTATTAATATAAACAATTCTGAAGAACCGATTTGTTGTATTGGATTTGGTATGGGACAATAAATGTGATACAAAAAAGCAGATATAGAAGCTGCGGAATGACGATACTTAGATCATTAGAGGAAGTATCGTTGCTGAGGATACAGAATGAGAGGGGCTGGTGAGTAGAGAACTGGAAGTATAACCTGTTTTTGGAAGGCCTGGAACGAACCCATTTAAGATGGTTTGGACATGTTAAAATGAATGAGAGAACTGAAGAGCCTGTGAAACCTGCTTGACTTGATACCCGAAGGTAGGAGACCATAAGAAAGGAAACCGAGGAAGAGATGATGATTCTGTGGTGGAGGCTGTACAACGTAGAGGGCAAGACGTTAAAGGAAATAAGGAAAAGAGGAGGAACGACGGAATTGAAAATTACAATCTTAATGGAGAAGATTCTGGAGGAGTGGCACCGGACAGGCACACCCTAACAAGAATGGATGGTACAAAAAATACAACAATAATTATATATATATATATTATATATATATATATATATATATATATATATATATATATATATATATATATATAGTATATATTATAATATATATATATATAATAATAAGTATATATATTATATATAAATGTAAAATAATTAAAATATATTGGCAATTAAAAAGAAAAAAATGGATTCCTTGAAATGAAACTTTGGGCGCACAAATTCACACACATCACACACACACACATCATCACACACAACACACACACACACAGGACACACACACAGCACACACACACGAACCATACCTGAAACTATATATATATATAAGTATTAAGTATATATGTATATATAGTATATATATGATATATATTAGTATATATATATAATATAATATAATTATAATTTATATATACTATATATATATATATATATATTATATATAATTAAATAAGGAAATAAAATTACATTTACCTCGCACTTTTCGAGGGTCTCATAAACCAGTGGTCTCAAAGTGGGGTATCGCAGAAGTGATACCTTGGGGGTACGCCAATGAAGTAGTCTCACTTCATCGATCACTTTGCGAGTTAATTTAGCACAGGTTCGTATATGCATATATTATTATATATATAATATATATTATATATATATAATATATTATATATTAATATATATATATAATATATAATATATTATAATATATATATATAGTATATATATATATATATATTATATATATATTATATATGATTGTCAAGGGCGTTGTGCAGGCTCCCCTCGTGTGGACGGAGCAATGTGTCATGGGCTCGAACATACCACCTCTCCAACAAATCCCAAACAATGCTCAATGGGATATCATGTCTGGCTCCTCGTGCAGGAAATGGCCAGGAGTCTGATCCTACCTGTTGTAGGTACCGTTGGACGACCTGTGCAGTGTTCTGTGTGGCGTTGTCATGGAGAAAAAATGGATGCCAATGAATGACGTAAAGGGCCAGCTATGGGATACTATTGAAGGATGTCTTCCGCATACCTTTTCAGCCGTTAGCGATTCCTCTGCTCACGAATATGCAATGCCGTGGCGAGCACCCAAAACAAATGCCTGCCCACACCATTCACAGAGTCAACCTCCAAAAAGGAATCCTTGGGGAAGAATATTGCAAGCAGAAAGTGCCCAATTCGCCGACGTCTCATCTGGTTTCATGTAGTCTGAACCTCCGACTCATCTGTGAGTGTCCAATCTCCATACTCTTGTGAAAAATGAGAAATCGGCAACCCGATGCTCCCTAAATTCGAGGAGAGAGCCGAGTGGCAGACCTTGTAATACGACTATCCACGTTCATTCCGTCGTCTTCTCAACTGGTAAAATGCTCGAATGGGCACATGTCTGACCTCACGGAGCCTGTGCTGTAGCTGAACGGAGGAAACTGTCATCTCTCTCGGACGTCACCCTCGGGCGACCCTCACCATGTTTTCTACGTTTTTTTTTTTTTTTTTTTTTTTTTTTTTTTTTTTTTTTTTTTTTTTTTTTAATACAAGAGAAAAACACCACCGCTCACGGGCCGAGCCTAATCTAGGAAGGGGGGTGTACTCATAATTTACGTCATTACACGGTGTAGTTTTTTTTTTTTTTTTGTCATACGGTAATCACTCCAAAAGTAAGGTATGACCCAAATAAAACCAATCCCTAGCTCTACATTTCCAAAAATATGAAAGAGTTTACATTATATTTTACGGGTGATGCATTAAATTTGTCCGCGAGTTTATATATATATATATATATATATATATTATATATATATATAGTAATATATAATATAATATATTATAATAGGGTTATTTATAAAAAATAAAATATTTAAAAGTAGGAAATTTTTTGTATTATAGATAAGAATTAAATTAATATATAATAATATGACAGCCATAAAATCAACATAATCATACAAATTATTTATATATACTAAATAAAATATTAATTAAAAAATAGTTTAAAATATAAAAAGCGAGAGCATAATTTTTTATGGTTGTTATATAATATATAAATAATATAATTAGATTTAATCAATTATTTTTATTAAATTTGGGTAAAAAATAGATCGTGTGCCCATAGTATTTTAGGCCATAACAGAATAAAGTTGGGTAGCCAATTATATATTAGTTGTAGGATTTAATGTGTATGACCCTATATATCTCTCAAGTCTATCCAAGATATGCTAGGGCTCTAATATTGAAGACCAGATCACAAACCAACACTTTCTACTTATTCATGAGTACAAATCTGCTGACGCTCGTAGTATATCATATTAATAGTATATAAACTATATAATTCGCCTTTCCTGAGACTGGTATAGAAGGTTGCGAGAATTAATAATATAGTGGAGAAATATATAATAGTTATATATATATATTAATATATATATAATTATTAATTAATAATACAAATAATTTCAATATATTTATAATTAATATATATATATTAATATATATTACATTAATATAAATAATATATTATTAATTATATATAATATATTATAATATTATATATATTAATATATATATTAATATTGTTATATATATATATATAATATATATTAATAATATATATATATTATATATATATATTATATATATATATATTATTATATTATATATATAATATATATATATATATAATACTATATATTATATTATATAATATTATAATAATATAATATATAAATATATATATATATATAGCGGTAATAATATTCTTTAGAAAATTAGTTTCAAATTTATATAAGTATACAAATAAGTTTCAAAATTTTTATAATGTTGCATAATAGTTATTAATATATATATATAATATATTAATATATATATATTAATATATAATATATAATTATAATAATATATATATATTAATTATTGTTTATGTTAATATATTAAAATTTATAAAGAAAAAGGGGATATGGGGTAATAGATAATTGTATTCGGTCAGAAAATTTTATAGTATATTATAATTATAGAGTCATATTAGATTGTTATTTTTTTAATTTTTTTTACTAAGCATCCTCAGCCGGATGCGGATTAGCGTAATGTTTTGATATATAATTATATTAAAATATTATATAATATTATTATTTATTATATATATATTATTATATATATATGATATATATAGTTATATATATATATTAATATATATATATATATTAGTATATATAGTATATATATAATATATATATATAATATATAATATATAAATATAAATTATAAATATATATATATATTATAAATATTATATTATATTATATATATTATATATTATATATATTATATATATAATATATATTATTAATATATTATATATATTATATAATATATTTAATATTATAATATATATAAATATATATATATAATAATATATATATATATATTATTTATATAATTAATATATATATAATTAATATAATATATAATAATTAATATAATATAATATTATATTATTATTAATATATATATAATTAATATATAATATAAATTAATTAATATATATAATATATATATCTATTATATATATATTATATAATATACTTATATATATTATATATTATATATTAATATTAATTAATATAAATATATTATATATATTATTTTTATATATATATATATATATAATATTATTATATAAAATAGTATATAATTATTATAATATATATATATTAATATAATATATTAATATATATATATATATTAATATATTAATTAATTAAAATATATATAATTAATATTGTATTAATATATATATATATATATAATATAATAATAATATTATATATATATATATATATATATATATATATTAATATTATAATATATAATATATATAATACTAATATAAATATTATTAATAGTAATTAATATAATAATAATTAATAATTATATATATAAATATATATTTAATAATATATTATTTTTTAATATATATATTTATCATATATTATATATTTAATATATTAATATAATAATTATTATATATATATAATTATATATTATATTAATTAATTATTATAATTTATATATATATATATAATTATTAATAATTATAATATATATATATAAGTATATATATATAATAAATAATTATATATATAATTGATAATAAATATATATATAATATTATTATTAATTATATTATAATATATATTATATATATATTATATATTTATATATATATATATATTTATATATATATATACTTAATATATAATATAGTATTATATATAATATTAATTAATATTAATTATTAATATAAATATATATTATATATATATATATTATATATATACCTATATATATATATATAATATATTTATATATAATATTAATAAATATATATTATATATATATATATATATATATAAATAGTAATATATATATATATTATATAATTATATTATTATTAAAATATATTTATATATTAATATATATATATATATAATAGATTATTATATATTAAATATAAATATTAATATATATTATATTATTAGTAATATTTATATATATTAATATATATATATTAAATATATATTAATAATATATTAATATTATATATATAATATAATATTAATATATATAATTAATATATTATAATTATATAATATATATATATTATTATATTCTGTATATATAATTAATATATATATATATAATATAATATATATATATATATAATATATAATATATATATATAATTATTTTATATAAATTATATATATATATTTATATTATAATATAATAGTATATATATACATATAATATATATATATAAAATATTTATATATTATATATATATTAATATATATATATTATATATATATTATATATTATATATATTATATTAATTTATATATATATTATATATATTAATATATATATAATATATATTTATATAATATATTTATATACGTATATATATATTAATATATATATATATATATATATATATAATGACTAATTATATATATTTAATACGAGAGTTTTAGCCATAATCTATTAATATAATTGTGTTACCAGGGTTGCCGGGACGGAGAGAGTGAAATAACACTCAAATGCAAACCCACCAATCCTTTTTCCACAATACACCTCCGTGACCCTCATTAATGAAAGAGATTTACCAATGGATTTTATATACTTTTTTGCACTAGTATTTGTAGAATTCTAAAATATTATAGTAGTAAAGCGATTTAGCTTGAATGAACATCTATTTATTTTCACTAACCTTTCTGCTGAGAGTTTACTCTGATATATTTAATCTTTATCTCATCATATATTAGCTCTATCCAAGCAAATTGGCTAATATACCTATCTCTCACTCTTATGGTGGTTTTTATTGATAATACATTTTCAGAGAGACAGGTTCACATTTTGCATTTTATTCATTATTAAGCTAATAAGTTAGTATGGTTAACTTTAGAAATACGAACTATGTATGTATAAATCGAAGAAATGAAGGTATTTATTTATGAGATGAACAATACTATTCCTTGATTATACAACATCATATTATGAAAGTGTAAATACCATGCAAGAATAAATTTGGTAATGTCTTTTTGAATAACATTAAGATGTTCATTAATCAAGTTACCTAGTTTTTTGAATTGCCTTAACTACTTTACATTTTCATTTTTATCCCAGGAATGGCGAGAATGACGATATATAATAGTAATTTTGAGTAATTAATAATTTATATATTTTCTCAGCGAGATATGCTATCAAATCTCGACAACAAATATCCGCGCAACATCCGAGCAGAAGACAACCGCGATGCGTTCTCCGCGCGGAGAGCGAGCTCTATTTCTATTATATTTACTGAAATAGAGTTGAGGAATAACGAAAATAAGTTTTGTCGATTTATTAAATTTAATTATCGATAAATTTCTATTTTTCCATAATTTTCTAAATCATGGTAAATAAATTTACTATGTTATTTTATATATTTTATATTTAGTCCACTTTGAAATGTCGAGAAATAATAATATTATTATAATTTATTATTCAATAATATAATTAATAGTCTATAGCTATGGCGTGCGTATTATTACGAACATAGTGTAACCAAATATTATGTATGAAATATAGTATACAAAGTATTGAAGTTATAATAATTTATTAATAGTTTAATTTAATAAAAAATATAGTATTGTATATCGCTTTCAAGAGTTAGTAACCCTAAGAAATAAATAAACTTGATCAAGTCTCGTAAGGATATTGAAAAACTAATTAAATAATTAAATGAAACACGATAAATCAAGTATATATATATATATATATATATAATATTATATATATAGTAATTATATATATAATATATAAATAATGACAAACTTTCATTGTGAATAAACTAACAATAAACAATTTATTATATATTACTTTAACTTAAGTATAACTTCTTAATTAACATATAATGACTTAACAAAATGAGACCAAATATTAATTAAATTAAATAAATAATATATATATATAATAATAATTAATATATTATAAATTAATTAAAATAAATATATATAATTAATAATATAATACATATAATAATAATAATATATAATATAATAATATATAATATAATTAATTAATAAAAATAATATATAATAATATTAAATATAATATAATAATATAATAATTATAAATAATTAATAATTATAAATTATAATAATAATAATAATATATTAAATAATAATAATAAATAATGTTAATTAAAACTAATAAATAATATAATAATAATAATAATATAAAAAATAATATATATTAATTAATAATAATAATATAATTAAATAATATAATATATAATATATATATAATATAATATATATAATAATAATATAATAATATTATATAATAATATAAATAATAATTAATAATAAATATAATATATAATATAATAAATAATTTATTATAAATAATATAATTATATATAATAAAATAAATATAAATAATATAATAATAATATATTAATAATATATATATAATAATATATAATAATTAAATATATAAATATATAGAATAAATAAATATAATAATTAAATAATTATAAATAGTGTTAATAATTAATTATAAATATATAGATAATAATAATATAAAATACAAATAATAAATATTAATTAATATATAATATATATATATTATAAATAATATAAAATAATAATATAAATAATTAATATAAGAAATTAATATAAAATAATAATATAATATAAAAGGCAAGTATAACTAACTATCACATATAAAATATTAATAATAATAAATATAATATATAATTAATTAAATAATAATAATAATATTAATATATAAATAATTAAATAATAATATATAATTACAATATAAATTTAATAATAATAAATGTGAATATCAATAAATGTATTAATTCTCAATTTATATTAAATTAATACTAATAAATATATATATATAATTAATATATATAATAAATAAAATAAATAATTAAATAAATAAAGGTACAGTATATATCACTATATTACAACATATAAAATAATAATAAATTAATATATAATTAATAAAATAATATAAATTATAAATTAAATTAAATAATATTATAAATATAAAATCTATAATATAATTAAATTTAATATATATTTCAGTTAATAATATAACAATAATTAATAATTAACAATATCATAATTAGCCAGCGATCGTGGTGAACCTAAATAAATAGATTTATTATTTAATAATAAATAATATAATAATTAATAAATTATAATTATAATAATAATAATAATAATAATAATATTTGACAGGTATCATCCCTGATATGAATTGAGGTACTAAATACTGACATACACTCCTGAGAAATTTTTACTGTGAATGACCTTAAGCGTACCGAATCAAAAAATGATATTGGTAAACATAATTAATAATTAATGCTGACATTAAATCACAATAATCGATAAGATATAATAATGAAACGAATATATAATCACATTACTGATAACTAATAAGATAGTAATTCAATAGGATTATAATCTAATTTTTCGTGGAAGTCAGAGTATATACTATGAGATACATTATATATTTCTTTATACTTATACTCGAATTATCATATATAATTTATCTTATTATTATATAGATTTTATTCATATTTTTCCATTGTATTCCACTTCATACATATTTTAATAATATTAATATAATATACCTATTCAAGATATGCTTTAAATTTAAAAGATAATTTTATCTAAAAGAATTTAAATTATCTTAAAAAGATAAAAAAAATATCCTAAAATGTTAAATATATGATTTAATTTATCATTTTACTCACTTATATCGGCATCTTGCCTTTATCTATATATATAGATAAAACTAATTAGGAAATCAACGAATTAAGATAACTTAAGAAATCAAAGTTATTTAGTTAACATATAAGGATAGCTAATATTAGTTATTACTTATATAACCTAGATAGTTAGGTGAAGGTCACGCCTTATCAATAAATCTGTGGGTTATATAATGAATTACTTACTTATAATATATGCTATATATATACTATACTCACCTACCAATAGGGAACTGACATACAAGCCTATACAGTTAAGTACCCACACTAGATACATTATCAAAGTTGTATTTTCTCTAGAGTAGAGCAATTAACTTAAATGTGTTATAGAAACGATAAAAATGCACGTACAGCTCTAGTGCGAATGTAATAAATACTAGTATATCAGCTTATTATTAGATTTAACAATACAAAGTTCTGAAAACTCATCACAAGTGACTTTGGATCTATATATTTAAATTTTTTTATATAATTTTCTCAGGTAAAGTATATTGTAAATATATATATATATAATTATATATATATAATATATAATTATAATATTAATATAATATATATATTATAATATATATATATTAATATATATTAATATAATATATATATATATATATATATATAATATTCAATTATATATATATAGTCTATATTACAGTTTGTCACCACACACTCATCATATATAGGAGGTGATAGAGCTACCTTTATTCAAATATATCTGAGCAAAGAATGTAGTGTTGAATTCCGTGGACTCTCAATAACGAACACATTCTGAGAATACAAAGATTGCCCATCACTCGTGGTTTTTCAAAGACAAACAAATGTGTACACATAGCACAGTTATGAGCGTCAGTAATGGCAATGCCACAACTAAATGACACTGGTCTATAGCCTGAAGTTTTATGTGGATGAATTAACACCATACTAGTAACAGGAATATCGAGTAAGCATAAAGATTATGAGTGTAAGATGTAGATATTTACCACAGAACCGAGGTAAGTCGCTAGAGTGCAATCCCACACCGGTTAGGGTGGAGAGCATCCGGCAGAGCGGAACTCTATACTCACTGGCCACAGTATGAATCCTTGAGGCATTATTCAACTCCCACACACTATCGTGGTATATACATATCAATTAATTAGCCTTGCGTACACAGTGGTAACAAACTCATGTTGCTCCTAAGCTCACTCTATGATTTGTGTTCCATTCGGTATCGCGCTATGTCGTAGTAAAGGCTGAGAGATGGTACGCATAAGCACCAGTAGTGATAGAGTATCACAAATATCCATCTCTCGTGACGCATAGCGAATTCTTTTGTACTTCCGTTTTAAACGAGCATGCTCTGTGTATAACTCCTTAAATGATTAGACACGTGACCAACACTGTACGATATAATAAAATAGACACTATTCATTGGTAATTATCTCAACAATTTAATCAGCGGCAGATTGTTACTAAACTAAATAAGATATATGAGTGAGAGTGAGTTTATACATAGTAGAAATATGAGTATAAAATAATCCATTAGCTAGGGGAAAGCCTTTTAATAATGTGAGGCTTTATTATTTGAGTATCGCTTTGAACGCCCTCATTATTATTATTATCTTGATCTCATAATTGGATCTCATCGTGAGTCATTAATTATATCCAATGAGCCCCCCAATTATTCATTCTCATTACTTACCTTATTCATTATACTTATTACTTATTCATTATTCACTATTATTATTCATTATTTTATCTATACCCACTAACTTATCAAGATATGATATAAGCTCAGTATACAGCACACTCCCATACAAGAGAGAGGGGATGAGATGGACCTCATTTGGATTAAATATGAAATTGTGAAGTAAACTGAGAGATTAAGAAGGAAAAAAAGTCTCGCTCAGATCTAAAAAAATCAGAATAACTTAACTAAATTCAGTTATCACTTAATATGTGAGAGTAGATCCAATGCACTCATATAGCAACACGATATATAGTAGAAATGTGAGTAGATTTATAAAGAAACAATAATAATCATAATAAATAATTATATTAATGGAATTATATTTGTTTATGATAAGGCCAAGAATGTTTATATTGTCAAACAATAGTAATATGAGTAGTATGTAAGTAGAATATATCCGATATACGAGAGTAAATAAGATTAATAATTAATAAGATAATAATTAGTTTGAGTGAAGAGTATAATAATATATGTGTATCTCTAGAGTGAGAGAGTAATATATTTTATAATGAATAGTGTTGAAAGGTAGTTATATGTTAAAGATTATAATCTTTTAACAGAGAGTGTATGCAAAAGTACTCGTTAACGCCACACAAACAACTTCCGCACACACTACCTGTATTATCACAATGATTTTCAGATTTCCAGTCTTCCTTGAGAAATACGATTCTGCATCAAAGCTTAAATGACCACGAGAAGGCCAAATGTCATAAGAAGTAAACACGACAGAATGGATGCACTAAAGAAACTCTCGAAAGTATGTGAGTAACTTAATTGTGAGAGCAAATGGTAATAACTGTGATAGAAATTCCATCGGCATGATAGTGGTGAGCCATCACAGGGAACTAGGATGGTGAGTGATGTGTGGTCTCTAAAGGAGATTGACGTACTATTGCTCTCTTAATGAAAAGTAGGCCAATCACCGAAGAGAGGTATGAACTGAGCGAACTAAGCTGTAAATGAACCTTCGAACGCATACATAATAAGTATATACCACGAAAAAAGAATAACAATAGAAGTCACGACACGATAAAACACACGTCAAGCAAACCGAGTCTCCGAGATTGATTTGAGCGTTTTGAAAGAGAAAACTAGATAGTAAGCCTAAAAAGTCGAATAAAAAAGAGATATGGACAAGGCAATCAACACTCTATAACGTGAAGAGAGCTGAGCTTCGGACGAAAAGCTCTAGTGGTGAGAGTTCAGTCGTTTTCACTATATTTTCAACGGTAGATTTTGTAGATATATACCTCACGGTAATCTCATATAAATGGCTTAATTGAGTGGAAATATATTTGATCAAGACGCCATATCACTGCAATAGTCTACCGCTAACGTAAGGCGGAAAACCCATAAATACAAGTAAGATAATTAAGGTAAAGTAATAATTTAATATATATACTCGCCAGTTGATACCTTTCTAGCCCGCGAAAGCCGTACTGGCTATCAGAAAGAAGTTGATAATGATGAATTCCAGTATGATCTATAATAAGATATTGAAAGAGTTGAATAAAGTAGGTAATTTAACAAAGATATATTAGAAATAATATATATCAAGTGAGAGCTTTAATAATATAGTAGGCTCAGATTATAGTTAGTAAAGAGAATTCAGAGAGGCTTTCCTTTATTTTTTACGGAATCGAGTTGGACTCAGTGTATCACTGACTTCTCAACTCACATACTGAGTAGGAATAAAAGTGTTATAGATTGAGTATAACTCATAGATAAATATAGTTGAACGAGGGTAGCGGGGTCAGCTACCGGTATAGAAGTCAACATTCCTCTATATTCATAAAATTCTCGTGAAGGAGGAAACGCCATCATCGGTGAGAGCCACCCGCCTTCCTAACGTTCAAATTATAAAGATTTAATCAGGAGTTCTACCATTATAGCTATACTACTACGATACAAAATATATGTTAAATATCACTAAGGTTATATATATACTCATAAGTCAATTAGGACACCTTGAGAGGATAAAGAAGAAGGTAAGGAGAGAGGAATGCCTAGTAATATATCTATGTCCTATGGGTTAGAGTTATTTAAGAGTGAAAATTAGGAGACCAAAAAGATTTGGCTCATATTTTTTCTAGTTATGGATGAGAATTAAGCAACAGAATAATAAATTACAGATCGCATATTAATAGGTAGGAGGAAATTATAATAAGGAGGAAAGGCAGAATTTTACTAAGTAAAGTTGTTAGAGATTGAATTTTATTTAGGTAAGTAATAAGTAGCCAGAAAGACTATTATAATTAACAGTAGGGAGTACTTTATAATAGAAGGTTTTATATGTCTCGCTCACTATATTTACCTGTTTGAACGAAAAGCCCCGCTTTTGCTCCGTCGAAGAGTATATCACCTTCAATATTATATCAATATTTCTAGGCTGAATTAGAAAATATAGAATTAATAGATAGTAGTGATAAAGAGGAGAATAACGAATATTAGTAATATTTTTTTATCCAATCATTACTACCCTAGTTATATCTGATATAACACTGAGTCATATCACTAAGCTATTATTATGGCCAATAGAAGAAACATAGCCACGAATCGAACTCAATTATAGAAAATTTATTTAGCCAGGAGAATAAATGATTTATAGTCGAATAAGAAGGAATGAACTCTGCTCATATATATAATATAATTCATATCAACGATTACAGCTGTACCTACTACCCTTAATAAGGTACAAGATACTCACCTAGAATATATACATAGCGTTATAAATAATATATATGTAGTTAATCACTCATACTACTATATATAAGAGTACAACGTAGATTCACAATTATTACATATTATAGTTTAAGTGGGTTATGAACCTCATTTACCTATAATAATATATATACAATCCCACTTTAAACTCACTATTTTATATGCAATATCTAGTGGTCTATCTAGAAAGAAATCACTAACTGTAAGTTAAATATCCATTACTTCAAGGGGTAAGGGTTATCATTATAACCCAACTATAGGAAGACCATTTGAAATAATTGTAATACAAATTAATTGTGATTTATAGGTCGTTTATTATAGGAGCTAACAAAATTAACTTTTTGAATAATCTTTATAATTAATAAATGTACTCATATAGGTATTAATATATAATTATTATACGCGTTATATATATATATACTATATATATATATATATATAATTATATATATATATATATATATATATATAATATATAAATACATATATATATATTATATATATCTATATATATAGTTATATATATATAAATATATATATATATATATATCGCTCATTAGAATACTATATATAACCGTAGATGTTATAATGGCTAGGGGTTGTAAGGTACCCTGTTACGGTAGGTTAGGTGTCCCTAATATGAACTAATCAGCTATACCCTTTGCTATATAACCTATATTAATATATATGCTATATTTGGGAAGTAATATCTAAATAGTACCATAATATATATATACTTTCAAGATATATAGTAAAATATATGAAAAGTGATAGGTTTCCTTTTAGCCAATCGTGGTATCTTATAGATGGTAACATACTTTACCTGGGATATGAATATCACCTATAATTATACAAGTGGATAAGGGGTATCAAATAATACCTATATATATATATAATATACGTTTAATGAGATCATTATTTATGAAATATTTAATTAAAATATAATAATATATAATATATATATCAAAATAATATATTTTAGGATTATGTCAGATATTTATTTGAGTAGCTATATATACAAAATATAATAATATATATATTTATGAATATCTATAATAATTGATATCTATCATGGTATATATTATATAATAAATTAACCTATATAATAGTATCTACAAATCTTTACCGTGAAATAATAAAATTAATTGATCAAAGCCTTGTGAGTTTTCAGAACTTTGTGTAACTTTTAGCGATGCGTTATCATCAACTACGTGCATGTTTATCGTTTTAACCATTGTAATTGTAACTATATAGTAGTTATAGTAGTCGTAGTCATCCCTTGGTGGTAGAGCAAGTAGTAATCTTATAACCCAAAGATTTGAGGCTTCACCACTATCTGGTAGTAACTAATTAGCCTTCCTTAATGTACAAACTTGCTTCTAAGTTTCTTATTCGTGTTCCTTGCATTCTATTGTAGAAGCAAGATACGATAGGAAACGAAAGTAAAGTCATTACATTGGAATTTGTTTTTCTTTTAAGATACTTTGTATTCTTAAAGATTGACTACTCTTACAAATAATAAATATTATTGGTAATTATTATTATAATTTTTACTAATAATTATTATTATAATATAATTATTATTATTATTATAATTTTTACTAATAATTATTATTATTATTATTATTATTATTATTATTATTATTATTATTATTATTATTATTATTATTATTATTATTATTATTATTATTATTATTATTATTATTATTATTGTAGTTAGTATATTGCTTTTTATTATTATTATTATTATTATTTTATAATTATTATTATTATTATTATTGATTTTATTATTATTATTATTAATTATTATTATTATACTATTATTATTATTAATTATTATTATTTATTATTATTATTATTATTATTATTATTACTATTATTATTATTATTATTAATTATTATTATTATTATTATTATTATATTAATTATTTTATGTTATTATTCACTCTCACTCTATGTGTTGCACTTGTAGTAGTATACTGCTTTTTAACTTATTATTTTTATTATTATTATTATTATTATTATTATTATTATTATTAATTATTATTATTATTATTATTATTATTAATTATTATTTTATTATTATTATTATTATCTATTATTATTATTATTATTATCTATCTTTTTTTTTATTATTATTAATTATTATTTTTATTACTTTGTTAGTTAAGTTTAGGTGATAAATGCTGATATTGAGTTATTATTATTTTTTATTATTTTTATTATTATTATCCTACTCTATTCAGTTATTATTTATACGGAGATTGATTATTAGTTATTGATTTATTGTGGTCTCATTAGCTAATGTATTTATTATTATTAATTTTTATTATTAATTATTAATTATTATTATTGAATACATTATTATTATTATTATTATTATTATTGATTATTATTATTATTTTATATTATTCATTTTTATTATTCTCTCCTATTATTATCATTATTATTTATTATTTATTATTATTATTTATTATTATTATAAATTATTATTGTTGTTCGATATATATTTGTCTTATAAATTAATGTTATTATTATTATTATTATTCTATTATTATTTATTATTTCAATTACTATTCAAATTACTCTTGTTTCTTATAGAATGTTAACATTATTGTGAATATTTTTATATTAATATTATCATTATTATTATTATTATTATTATTATTATTATTATTATTATTATTATTGTAATTATTATTATTTTATTTTTTATGATTATTATTATAATTATTAATTTCATTGCTATTATTATTTAATATTTTTTTTAATTATTATTATATAATTATTTAATTACTATTATTACTCTTGTTACTTAGTTATTATTATTATTGGCTTTGATATTATTATGAAAGTCTTAGTGTATATATTGTTTTGTTATTTTTTAAATCACAATGAAAGTCTTTGATACTTATTCGGTGTTCGCCGATATTTATTCATTGTTCGCCGATACTTACGCGGTGTTTGACAAAGTTTTTTTTTATCTTCCTCGAGCTCTATTAGCATGTATACTTTTAATAACATCAAAAATCTGCATTTGCTCTTGTTTATGTTGAGGCACAGCCGTTGCTATCGAAGTTAGTAATCTCAGCGATAAGACTTTTTGAAGTAATAAAAACTTTTAGTCTTAGTATGTGTGAGAACAATTCGAAATAGTGACTTAAGATATAAAATAAACAGTAAATTTCCAATAAAAATGTTTTGATAATTACTCGACTAATTTCTTGAGACAACTTTAATTTACGTATAAACGACAAAACTTTTTTTTCGTTTCCAAAAGGTCCCGTAATTACAAAAACTGCCGGATAGTTTTATTTATGGGTATATTGTTCTTGCATATAACAGTAAAACTTTACATAAGTCACTAATGGTTGTTGCTACATTTCCCTTCGCGAGTCCATATATATACTACTATTATCAAAGATGAGGATAATAATAGTTAGTAGATTCTAAATATAATACCTACTCTCACTATTAGGACCTATATATATATATATATATACTAATATTATTATGAAATATTAATATATATATATATATATATATATATATATTAATAATAATATAATATATATATAATAATAAATATATATTATATATTATATGTATAATATAAATATATATATAAATTAATATATATAATATATATATATATATATATAATATATATTAATATTAATATTAAATATATAATTTATAATATTTTATATATATATATAAATATTATATATATATATTATATATATTATTTTAATTAATATTATAATATATATATATATATATTAATATATATATATTAATATTAATATATTTAATATATATAATATATATATTTAATAATAATATATTATATATATATATTATAATTATATATGATATAATAATATATAATTATAATAATATATATATAATATATATAAATAATATATATATATATATATTATATTTATATTATATATATATATCTATAATTATATATATATAATTATATATAATATAATATATTATTATAATATATATATATATATATATTATATATATATATAAAATAATAATATTAATTTATATACTATAATATATATATATATATATATATATATATAT
>JABUQX010132342.1:0-7500 GCA_015478945.1 Trachelipus rathkii
AGGAGATAGAGGAGTGAGTGCGCACACGTCTCGTGCGCATACACATACACACATTATTATTATTATTATTATTATTATTATTATTACGTCGAAGATTCGATTCCCGAAGGGAATCGAATCTCAGTCGAAAAACGATTTTTTACGCACTCCGACTTTGGCTTCCGCCGTGGTTGCTTCTTCCGCATCCAGTTCTGGCTCCCGACTCCGAACGCAGCCTACCTCCGACAACCGAAACTTATCGTATTGGGTTAAAAATTTGGAGGGGTGTTAGATGGTGACGTACCCTATTCGTATACGAAGTTACGTCCCCAAGGGTCTCCAACCATTAAAATATCGAAGTGTTCGTAGAAGATTGAAATTTGGTGAGAGGATTCAGAGTGTACATTATTTCTAGAAAAGAGTTGATATTGGAATCTGAGGAGTTGGCTCCGGTTCCGGTGCTGGAGCCGGTACGGTGCCGAGTTAATAAACAATCGTATAACAACAATATTGGTATCCTTATATATGTTTATTGGGTCTGTAGATTTGGAAAATAATGGTTTCAGAACCATCAAGAAAAAAATAAATAAATAAATAAATCAATAAAATTTCTTATTCTTTTTCCTTATAACTTACAAATTTACGTTTTTACATACCCTAATTCAGTAAATCAGTAAATCAAACTACCATCCAACCACCCTCCTGACCAGTCATGATCTATTGATCTATTGATCTATTGATCTATTGATCTATTGATTCAAGTCAAATTTTTTAATAAAATTGTCATTGTTTTAGCATACCACTAAATCAGTAAAATCAGTAAATCAAACCACCATCCAACCACCCTCCTGTCCATCCTTGATCTACTGATCTATTGATCTATTGATCTATTGATCTATTTATCTGTTGATCTATTGATTCAAGTCAAATGTTTTACTAAAATTATCATGTTTTACATACCTTAAATCAGTAAATCAGTAAATCAAACCACCATCCAACCCCCCTCCTAACCATTGTTATATTGATCTATTGATCTATTGATCTATTGATCTATTGATGCTTATTGGATCTATTGATTCAAGTCAAATTTTTTACTAAAATTGTCATGTTTTACATACCCTAAAAATCAGTAATCAGTAAATCAGTAAAGCAGTAAATCCAACCACCCTCCTGACCAGTCGTGAATCTATTGATCTATTGATCTATTGAATCTATTGAATCTATTGATCTATTAATCTATTGATCTATTGATTAAGTCAAAAATTTTTTTTTTACTAAAATTTTCATGTTTTACATTACCCTAAATCAGGAAATCAGTAAATCAAACCACCATCCAACCACCCTTCTGTCCATTTTTAGATCTATTGATTCAGTCAATTTCCGAGTATCAGTTTGGATAACATAAAACATAAAATCACAGTTCTTTAAATCAGAAGTCAATCAATATATGTTGACGTTAACAAAGATTCCACATTAATAAAGCTTACTTAGCGTCATCTGAACACTTTGAATATAACCCACAACGACAAACCTACCCCATCTTAAACAGGAATAACTGTTAACATTAACAACGTTCCATACTTAACAACAGTAAAGTAACAACATAACATCCAAAAACGGTACTTATTCATACTTTGCAAGCAATGTTCTCTGACATAAAATGTTAATTTAACATTAACATGGTAAATATTTAACAAAATTTAGCCATAACCTAGTGTAAATTATCATTACAGACCAGCGAAAAGTATTGTAATCGTAACAAAGTTTTCACCATTAATAAAAGCACATAACAATTGCTAGAAAACTTCGTATATAATAGACAACGACAAATCTGACACATCTTAAGCAAAGAATAAACTGCTAACATTAACAAAGGTCCAAACTTATCAAGAGTAAAAGTAACTAACAAGGCTCACAAAAACATAATCCATTCACACTTTATCAAACATATCACCGCATATGTCAATGTTATTTTAACATTAACATAGTAATGATTTTAACAAAAAATTTAGCATAACCTTACCTAACCAGCAGTTAATACCTAATGGGTAGAAGAGACAAACAAAGTTAAAGTTTTTACCCTTTGTAAAGCTAAACGATGAACATAACATACTTAACACACAACAACCAGACGAATAAACATCCCATTGAAAGGGTGTGAATCCTGAGAGGGGGGATCACCCCGAAGGGGGTGTAAGCGGTTTTGTGCCTCAGCCCAAAAGGGCTGAAGGCCTTACCCCTCCGTTCGGAGGGGTAGATTTTTTAATGGCCCGCTTACACCCCTTCGGGGTGGATCCCCCTCTCAGGATTCACAACCCTTTCAATGGGCTCTCCCGCTTAAGGTTTTTCTCGGGATTTTGGTCGTGTTGCTTTAGTACTACTTGGTTATGAAACTCTGTTTATTCATAAGTTAGGTACGTTATGTTAAATATTACTATGACAGGATTGAAATTAATCGACTGATTTGGTTGAAGAAATGGATTGGAAGTTTTGTAAGAATATTACTGTGTTACCTGACGATGAGTGTTAGAAACGGGAGCCTAGGTTAAGTTTTTGTTGAGTAATGTCAGGTTTTGCCCGAGAATTTTGCTAATGTCTACGTTTATTCATAAGTCAAATGATGTTATACTCGAGACGAGTGGGCACTTGTGATGAAGATTAGTGGTCAATTCATAGTTCAAGAGGCTGGTATCTTTGATAGATTGGTCACTTTGTTAGGGGATTTTGTTAGATAATACGGCTTTAACTGTTGCTGATATGCGGGAAAAGCGGGAACATATCGAGTTGTATGACCTCGTTAAGCTGCTTTACCTTTGTAAGTCAGGGGGAGATTTTCAAGGAATGTTTGTGGATTGTATTCATACGCGATGTATGTTAGGTTTGCATTTGTACATTATGCGTCTTTACATGTTGTTGATATCCAAAATGATACTCGAGATATGACCCCGAATCAAAATAGGTGCGGATAGATTCAATAGGCGGGTGGATGGGTAGGGAACTGGAGGGATGGGTGGTTTGATTTACTAATTTACTGCTTTAAAATCAGTAAACTATTACGCTTTACTGTGATATTTTGTTCAAAGAACAATTTTTTATGTTATGCTTTATTATATCATGTTAATTTTTATGTTATTTTGGTTAAAACCTTTGTTTATGTTTGCAATTATTGCGTTTTGGGATCTGTGATGATTTAGACGAGGTATATGATGAATTTTTTGTTTAAAGTATTACGAAGGTTGATGTAAAAATTTGTTAGCGTTTGAATTAATAGTTCGGTTTGTCAGTATATGCTAAGACATGGTTTATGCTAAATTTTTGTTAAATATTACGATGTTAATGTAAAATTAACCTTGATATGTTAGAGATATGCTTGAAAAAGTGTGAATAGGTTACGAGTAATGAACTTTGTTAATGAAAACTGTTTATTCGTAAGTTAGATATGTTTTGATGTTTCTTCAAGTTCCAAATAGCGTTATTAGTTTTCCATGTGAATTGGCTTTGAATTAATAGCGAAATACAGAAATACAAACATAAAACGAACGAAGCGTAAGGCCTAAAAGTGAATGTACACCTGTAAAAAAAAATTACAGGTTTAGCCTTCCTGTTAGGCTTGTGTTTGTATCCTTAATTTTATAATATCTTTTCTCATGAGGCTTGTTTTAACATCATCTTCGTTGAGGCTTGAAAGCCGTTTGGAGGTTGTGTACCTGTTAAAAAGTGTTCTATTTTCACTAAGTGGGCAATATGTTGCGTCTTAACAGATATACCTCTATACAAAACATTATACAATGGGTAATCAAGATCCCTGGGTGTGGGGTTTCAATCTTATATAAAAGAAACCCCAATGGTTCTGATTTTTTCACGTGTATTAATCAATCTGTATACCACAGTAACAGGCGTATTTTTATGAGTACAGATGAACTACTCTGTATATGTCGTCACGCTGCAGAATGGGTTAAGGTGTACTCTAACTCTACCGAAGTTTTAGTAGACTCACCGAAAACGATTATTGCCAGAAGAGGATGTCATAAAGTCAGTCATCTTACTATCTCTTTTTCTAAGGCTATAATTTCACACCGAATGGAGGTTCGAGTATGGAAGATGTGTAATGACACAGGCTTATTTAAACCTACAGCTCGTAGAATCTATATTTCTGGATTAAAACAGATAAAATATCTATCGGAGGTTTGTAGGAGGGTAATAACGCAAACTAAGAAATCGGAAATGCTGTCTAATTATGTAACTGTTGCACATTACATGTTGTATCAGGAATATTACGCATTCAAGAAAACGCTGGTTGATGATTCTGAGAATATCATTGAACGCTTCTTAAATTCTATAGATGTACAGAAACTCGTCTATCTATTTAGAAAACAATGGTCCGAAAGTGCTTACCTAACTGATCTATCTAGTAAACAAATTTTAGTGTCTGAACGTGAACTTTTAACATATGTACTCAATGATGGTATCGATGAAGTGAAAAAATATCTTAGATATAACGACGAAAATGATTGGTTTTCAGTGTAAAGATTTAGCGTTTTTAGATCTTAAGCCTATGTAAAAACTATATGTATGTGATGAACATTGATTATTATTATTATTATTATTATTATTATTATTATTATTATTATTATTATTATTATTTTTTTTTTTTTATTATTTATTATTTATTTATTATATTATTATTATTATTATTATTATTATTATTATTATTATTATTATTATTATTATTATTATTATTATTATTATTATTATTATTATTATTATTACCTTTTTTTTTTTTGTTTGTTTTTGTTTTTTGTTTTGGCTAAGCTCATTTCATGTCAATTTGGCTGTATAGATCTCCTTTGTATACATATATTACCATAGTGAACCTGTTTATTGTTATTGTTGTTGTTGTTGTCTAACGAGAATATATACCTTTTGAACTGATATGGTTCGTTCGTGCGTCGTATTCTTGTTTACTTTCTTCTGATTGGTTGAAAGAAAGAATCTCATTACCTTTAAGGATTGTTTATACACTCTATTTTCTTCAGTAGGATATTTTTCGCTGTGCTGATACGATGACATCTCCCCGCATCTCTACGCCTGTTGTTGATATCTTCACGCAGACTTTCGTTATTCCCAACGATGTGTCATTTATATTTAATCGTAAACCGAATGGCGACCGCTACGTTGCTTGTATTCCTGCCAGAGGAGTCAAATAATAGACCTTTATTCGTTTGTGCTGATGGATTCATCAAGATTATCGACATCGCAGCAGCATGGGTAGAGGATAAGTGTTTGTTATCCGATGGATCAACGCATAGTGAAATATCTAACTGGGAAGACAGCGTAAGTGGTTCTAATAGAATAGACGTTGTGCTCTCGTCGTGTGACAATATTAAAACCCTCGATGTACGCAACTACTGGAAACCCATCGATCGTGTGACCTTTTACCGTACATGTATAGGTTTCACAGTTCGAACGTCTGAAAATATTACAGCTTTGATTAAAATAAAATGAATTAAACATCACATCTTAACGATGTTGACATACTCGATGACTTAATACATATAGCTCACGGTGTAATCTATGATATTTACACCGAAACATGTGGTTTCCCGTATAATGCAGTATACAGAAATGCATTAATAACTATCAGTCTGGATGAAGTTTATCTTCTCTCTTGTAATGAGAGAATGAGTGCTGCTGAATCAAAATATGCTGAAGGAATGGTTTTAAGTGCTGCTTGAAGGCAATTTTATACTTACATGCCTTTCCAAATAGAGGGTGTTTGAATTATTAAGGAGAGATATATATTGAAGCTTACCCAGAGTTATGGTTGGAAATCCTTGTTCTCGGTGATTAGACTGAAATTCAATATATTCGTAGAACTTAAAACTTTTATGATTTTTTATGGTATTTAATATGTCGTTCGGTTAATGGTAATGTTTTATGACTGAATGAAAGCTCTTTAGTCTGAGTGTGAAAGAAGTTATAATGGTGATTATGCACAAATGAAACTTGTTTACTATCCCTCGTGATAGTCGCTTTATCTGATCTAAGTTGTTTAATGAGTCAGCTGTATGTTAGTATCAGTGAACATGTTTCTGGATTGTGAGTGTTAGAGTTAATGTTATGTTCATCGTTTAGCTTTACAGAGGGTAAAACTTTACTTTTTGTTTGTCTTTACCCATTAGGTATTATGCTGGTTAGGTAAGGTTATGCTAATTTTTTTGTTAAATATTACTATGTTAATGTAAAAGTAACATTGTCATGTTGGTGATATGTTTGATAAAGTGTGAATGGATTATGTTTTTGTGAGCGTTAGTTACTTTTACTCTTGATAAGTTTAGACCCTTTGTTAATGTTAGCAGTTTATTCTTGCTTAAGATGTGTCAGATTTGTCGTTGTATATTATATTCGTAGTTCTAGCAATGATATGTTGGCTTTATTAATGTGTAAACTTTGTTACGTTAGCATACTTTCGCTTGTCTGTACGATAATTACACTAGGTTATGGAAATATTTTTGTTTAAATGGATTACCATGTTAATAGTAAATATTAACATTGTTATGTTAGAGACATGCTTGACAAAGTGTGAATAAGTTGGATTGTGATATTGTTAGGTAAGGTTATGCTAAATTTTTTGTTAAATATTACTATGTTAATGTAAAGTTAACATTGTCATGTTGGTGATATGTTTGATAAAGTGTGAATGGATTATGTTTTTGTGAGCCTTGTTAGTTACTTTTACTCTTGATAAGTTTAGACGCTTTGTTTGAATGTTAGCAGTTTATTCTTGCCTTAAGAATGTGGTCAGAATTTGTCCGTTTGTATATTAATTCGTAGTTATTCTAAGCAATTGTTATGTTGGGCCTTTATTAATAGTGAACTTTCTTACGTTAGGCATACTTTCGCTTGGTCTGTATGATAATTACAAAACTAGGTTATGGTAAATTTTTTGTTAATATTACAGTTTAATGTAAAGAGATTAACATTATTAGTGTATAGAGACATGCTTGACAAGTGTGGAATAAGTTTACGTTTTTGGATGTTATGTTAGTTACTTTACTGTTGTTAAGTAATGGAATTTGTTAACGTTTAACGATTTATTCCTGTTTAAGAATGTGTTAGGTGTTTGTCGTTGTGGTTATATTCATAGTTCAGAGTGAATGCTAAGGTAAGCTCCAATGATGTTGGGGGCTTTGTTACGGTCAACAATATTTTGATCCGGGTCTACTCCAGCAAGAGCTTGAAAGTATTTTTATGTTGTTTATCCAAAATGATACTCGAAGTGTGACTTAAACCAATAGATCAATAGATCAATTAGATCAAGAATGAACAGGAGGGTGGTTGGATGGTAGATTGATTTACTGATTTATGATTTAGGGTATGTAAAACATGACAATTTTAGTAAAAAATTTGAACTTGAATTCAATAGATTCCAATATGTTATACAAAATATGACTAGAATCAATAGATCAATAGATCCAATAGATCATGAACTGACCAGGAGGGTTGGTTGAATTGGTAGTT
>JABUQX010132342.1:15000-22500 GCA_015478945.1 Trachelipus rathkii
ATTTTATATATATATATATATATATATAATATATATATAAATATAATATATATATAGGGATATATATTATATATATATATATAATATATATATATATATATATATATATACTTCTGACTTAAATTCATATCTATATAAATATATAAAATCTGTATATATATTTATATATATATATATATATTATCTATATATTTTTCCTCACAAAAATGTTTCTAGTATTCTCACAATGTATTTTTTTTGTCCCCTGTCCCTTTTTTCTCCCCCCAGGAGGTTAAAAAAGCCTTTTTTTCCCCCCCCCTTTTTTTTTGTATTTTTTGAGATATTGATTGTGGCTCTTCTAGAGGTTGGCCTGATAATTATAATTATAATTATAATTATAATTATAATTATTATTATATGTATTTATTATTATTATATGTATTATTATTATTATATGTATTATTATTATTATTATATGTATTATTATTATTATATGTATTATTATTATTATTATATGTATTATATTATTATTATTATTATATTAATTATTATATTTATTATTATTATTTATTATATTATTATTAATTATTATTATTATTATTAATCATTATTTATTAAGTTATTATTATTATTAGGTATTATGTATTATTATTATTATTATTATTATTTATTATTATTAATTATTATTATTATTATTTTATTATTATTTATTATTATTATTATTATTATTATAAACAATATCGAACAAGCAGTAAAAGAAATCTAAAAAATGTATTAAATAAATGCAATGTAATGTAAATTAATATGCGCTAAGCTCAAAAAACCTTAATATCTGTTCTTTTCTTCGTGTACTAAATCTTTTCCTTCTCGCAAGCCATAAGTGCTTGCGAGATTTAAAATATTTTCTTTCTGTTTCACAGCAATATTATGATAGTAATACCAACCTTACAATATTAGGGGCTTGCGAAATCACAAAGAACCTATATAATATATATATATTTATTATATATATATACTAATATACTATATATATATATATATAATATATATATATATATATATATATATATATATACCTATATATATATTATATATATATATATATATATATATATATATATAGAATAACAGGGAAAACAAATATTCTAAAAACATAATTATGCACATTATCGGTTTAATTCTATTCAAATAGAAATCATTCCGTTTATTAAAATCTATTTTTCATGTTTTATGTTATTCCAATTTAAAGAGCCGGAAAGCTTTTAAGAAAAATGAAAATCCATTAATTTTTCAATATAAACAATATTTCCTATATAATACAATTTATCTTATATATATATATATATATATTATATATATAATAGTATTAATATATATTAATATATATATATATATATATATATATAGTATATATATATATATATATTATAGTATATATATATATATAATAATATCTATATATATATATATATTATTATATATATATATAGATGTAATACTTGCAAATTAAAACCGCAGTTCAATTTGTATAGATAAAATAACTCTTTGAGTGAATCTTCACTTACCAGGATTAGATCCCGTATTAATATATATATATATATATATATATATATATATATTATATATATATATATATATATATATATATATATATATGATATATATATATATACCTTATATATATTATTTATATATATATATATATATATAATATTACTATATATATATATCTATATAATATATATAATAATAATATATATATATATATTATATATATATATATATATATATATATATATTATATAAGTAATATATAATTATTATATACTATATATATATAATATATACTATATATACTAGATATATATATATATATATATTATAATATATATATATATATTATTATATATTATATTATATATATAGTATATATATGGATTCAATATATTATATATATATATATATATATATATATATATATATTATGTATAGTATATATATATATATATATATATATATATATATATATATATGGTAAATAATAGTATCATCACCTGAACCTTTTCTCCCCAAGACCGGGGGTAGGTGCGAAGCAATGCACTGGAAACAGAAAAAGTAGAAGAAGAATATGGACACAAAGTCGAAAATAAAGTCGCAGCCTTAACGCCCCCTTCATAGCCATTTTAAGTGGAAACTCCGCGCAGTCAGAAAAAAAATCCACCCTAGAGCTTCACCGGATCGTCAATGTATGCCATCTCGTCAATGTATTGTTCATCCATTGGCCCAAGTGGGCCACAACCATACCACTTAACAAAACACCGCCATTCACTCCTATTATGCCCCTTTATTCTCGCCTCTTCCAAACTCACATTCCTCTCCTCCAGATATTCCTTTACTGATTCAATCCACTTTTTATTCGGTCTCCCAGCCGATCGATTCCCAGCACACTCACCACCATACATCATCTTAACCAACCAACTATCATTCATCCTTTCCACATGACCAAACCATCTCAATGTATACTTTCATTTATTCTCTCATTTACACCTTTCTTCACACCACACAATTACCTAATGAGTTCATTCCCCATTTCATCAATTCTTCTCACACCTAACACACCCAAATGATTGTCCATCTGAACACATTGTATTTTAGATCTATATCTTTTATTCCAGGCCATAGTTTCACTACTATACATTAACACAGGTAACAACATACCCTCATGTAAGACTCTAGCGCACTCAAGACTTAGTCCCTTTACATCCACCAACGATTTAATTGCTCCAGACACCTTCCAACCATTCTCAACTTTTCTACTACACCCTGCATCATCTGTTCCTTTTTCATCAATCATATATCCTAAATATTTAAACTCTGATACTTGTTCCAGTTGCTCACCATCCAACATAACTTCACACCGAAGAACGTTCCTCAATCACAACGATAAACCTTACTCTTATGTAACGTTTACTTTCAAAAACCCCTCCTTTTACAACACACCACTGTCAAATCCCTCTACCAACCCTCTCAAACTCTCTTCAGATTCGCCACAAAAAAACAAATCATCCGTATATAATAGGTACGACACCCTCCACTCTCTTCCATTCTCCATTATCCTTACACCTTCCTTGCCACCCCCACCTCTAATTCTTTCCTTATCCCATTCATACACAAGTTGAATAATCAAGGAAACATAACACATCCCTGCCTCACTCCGTATATATATATATATATATATTATATATATATATATATATATATATATATGCTATATAATATATATAGTATATATATATATATATATATATATAATATAGTATATATATATCATATATATATATTTATATATATATAGTATATATATATATATATATATATATATATATATATTAGTAATTATATATATATATATAATTATAAATTAAATTATTATAATATAAATATAATATTAATACAATATATTATATATATTATATAATATATATATATATATATATATATATATATATTATATTATATATATATATATATATATATATTATATATATATATATTTATATATATATATATATATATTATATATATAGTATATATATAATATACTATATATATATAATATACTAATATATTAAATATATATACATATATATAATATATATATTATAATAAATATATATACATATATATATATATATATATTAATATAATATAATATTATATATATACATATATACTATATCATATATATATATATATATATATATTTATATATATATATATATAGTATATATATATATATATATTATATTATATATATATATAATATATATATATTATATATATATATATATATATATATATTATATTATATATATATATATATATATATATATATATAAAATATATTTAGTGATGGACATGACATCCGCAGATCCGCATCCAGCATTTGCGGTACATCCGCACCTAGAAATTGACATCCGCATCGGCATCCCACTTGACGGCCATCCGCATCCCGCTCCTTTTTGAAAAAATGAGGATGTTTGGGATGTTTTTTTCTACATTGATTTTGATTAAAATCATATAAAATATAATATTATTGGCATCTTTATCATGGAGTTTATGGAATAATGTAATTTAAATTTCGATTTTGTATATTATATAGTATATATATATATATATATATATATTATATATATATATATATATATATATATATATATATATATTATATATATATATATATATATATATATATAATATCAATATATAATATACATTATATATAATATTATATATATATATATATATATATATATATATATATATATATATATATTAATATATATATATAGTAACTATATATATATATATATATATATAATTATATATATATATTATTAAATATATATTATATATAATATCAGTATATATATATATAATATAGTATATAATATAATATATATATATGATATATTATATATATATATAATATATATATATATAATATATAATATAATAGTATATAGATATATATAATATTTAATATATAGATATATATATATATATATATATATATATATATATATATATATATATATAATAATATAATATATATTATATATATATATAGTATATATATTAGACTGATGCAAAAAAGTCGACCATTCTGAAATCTTCCGGACACCCTCTAAATATGTTTATTGTCTTAAAAAAACATTCTGTGCAAAATTTCACCTCAATTGAATAACTTTTAGAGGCTGCTACCACCATTAGAACATTTAAAGGAATCGTTAGAATGTAGATCGTTTTACAAATTGTACACATAAACCTAATATAGTATTTATAAATTGTTTTTCAAAAGCTAAAATATTCAAAGCAATAGCAATAGCAAAAACAACCGAAAAGTTACAGATTACTATATACATTTCGTGGAAATTGGTAATTGGCAACACTTTACAGTTCTACTTAATAAACGAAATAGCAACCCTTACAGCTTTATGAGTTACGTCTTGATTGTGACGCAGTATCGTAGACATTAGTACCTTCGTCGCTGTGACTCTGTGTAGTAAGTGCATCTGTTTTAAATATGGAAAGGCGTACACGTCGTACAACGGATATTTGGCTTATTTCACATACTATAGAATATCTGAAAGAGACTCAGCTCCCATCAAAGCGGGAAACAATAACATTGTTTAATGAACTCAACAATTGAAACAAAAACCATCAAGGTGAAAATAAGCCGCTCTGTCTAACGCTGCCGTAGACGTAATGAACACGTGTGGGAAGATAGCCAGACATCACTCATACAAATGTTTGAATATGTCATGAGTCGTCGAAAAAACAAGAAAACTTTACAAATGTAACATGTGAGGGTAAAGAATTAAAAAGAAGCAAGAAATAATGAAAGAAGAACGTCGCATGTGGTTGGTTTCAGAAACAAGAGAATATGGAAAGAATGACTTAGGTTCTGTTTGATATTGCGCAGGGCAAATGCGTCGTTGGTGGACGATCAGAGTATGGACACAGAATCGAGACGTCGCGTTTTTAGATGCCCTCCATACGGAAAAAAGATCCAAGGCAAATATTGGTTGGTGAAGGATGGATAAGAACGATTATTACGGGAAAGAAAAGTTTGCGTCCAAGGAGAGGGAGTCATTGCTTGGTTACAAAGGAGAAAGAGGAAAGCAGCAACGGTTTGAGTAGCTTGGCGTTGTCAAGAGATATCAGAACACATCAAGGGTCGAAAATAAAAGTAGTTATTCTCCATCAAGATGAAGCATATTGTGTTTTAGAACCGCTCATCAGCCATCAAATAGTTCAGCATCAGATGAAGAATATGTGTTAGAACGAGTGAAACTTATGGACACATCCATGCTTGCAGCTCTTGATGCTACCAAAATAAGTGACAGATCTGCTTCACAAATCTTGATCCCAGCAGTAGAAGCTCTTGGTCACAACTGTGAAAAATATAGCATCAGCTATTCATCAGTAAGACGAGCAAGACAACAAAACAGGAAGAAAATGGCAGAAAACTTGCTGAAGGATTTCAAAACAAATTGTCCCTTGCAAATACATTGGGATGGCAAATTAATGGAAGATATTACCGGTCATGAAAATATCGAACGACTGCCAGTCCTAATTTCTGGACTAGGTGTCGATAAGCTTTTTGGCGTTCCGAAGCTTACCCGTGGAACAGGTAAAAATATTGCAGATGCTGTATATCAATTAGTATTGCAATGGGATATATTTAAGCAAGTCAAGTGCATGTCCTTTGACACCACTCCAGCCAACACAGGTAATAGGAGTGGTGCCTGTATGTTACTAGAGCAAAGAATGGGTAAACACATGCTGTGGCTAGCTTGTTGCCATCACATTTTAGAATTAACATTGAAAGCAGCTGTTTCTGTCTCTTTGCCTGCTTCCTCTGGACCTGACATTACTCTTTTTAAGAGATTTAAATCGGCGTGGGTGAAAATTGATAAGACAAAGTACCAAACAGCCGCAGAGAACCCTGTCATCAAAGAGAAAATAACTGAAGCTGGTGATATTGTTACATTTGTTGAAGCGCAGCTTCAGAAAACACCACCCTCGAATGATTAACAAGGAATCGTTCTTTCGTCGGTAAGCGTGACAGGATTAGATTTCGTCCTTGGTAAACATCGTATATTTTCCGCCGGACATCCAAGTGAATCAGTATTAAAGTCCCGGTAGCTGTCATAAGGGGCAACGATTGGAATTTGTATAAAGGCAATGTGTAGCTGACTGCCAACAGAGAGCAAAGGAGGACTGCGTGGATATTTTGTCTGCTTTTTTAAACAACAATTATAACTATGTAGCAGTCGGTGGTGTTCGAGCTAGTCATAGATGGAATTTTTCAGATCAGTAGTACTGGTCGAGTGATGAGAATTATTGGTATTATATGGTCGTGTTTGTTAAGTTATGAATGGCCTCCATAGCTCATGCTAGAGCCTCCGCTACACGTTCAGATTTGGATCGTTCCTAACATAGAGGCCGGTTCAAGAAGTACTATAAGAGGGAAAAAGATGATACCTGTATTGCAGAGGTGCGTGCCTACTAATAATAGTATTGTTGAGGCATGTTTGTGGTAGCCGCGTAACTGAGCAATGGTCTCGAAGAACTTGTTGCTGGTCTGGCGCATTTTTTGAACTTCAGAGGTTTTAGCTTGGAGACAAAGTGAGATCACAAAATGAGGCATCGCTCTACGAAGGAACAGAGCGCGGAGATTTCGCAGTGACGAGCTTGGAGAAGATAGGAGGCAACCCGGGAAAATTTCTGGGATCAAGTATCCAAAAACATTGCAGGATTTCGTTACAGCCAACACAAAACGATTCTTTGACATACTATCATTGCCTCACACATTTCTAGACAAAGATGCTGCAGAGTGGAATGATGACGAGAGCTATATGAAAGCAAGAGAAATCGTAAGAGAGCTAAAAGTTGTAAATGATACTGCAGAGAGGGGTGTGCGGCTAATACAAGAATACAACAAACTGATAACAA
>JABUQX010132342.1:25000-35663 GCA_015478945.1 Trachelipus rathkii
TATATAATATATAAATATAGTAAATAATATATATATAGTATATATAGATCATATAATATATATATATATAGTATAATATTTAGTATATAATATATATAATATATATAGTATAATAGAGTATATTTAAAGTATAATATTAATATAGTATACTAATTAGTATAGTATATAGTATTAATATATATAGTATATATATATATATATATATAATATAATATATATATATATATATATATAGTGTATATTATATAATAATAACTATATTTTAAATATATATGTTATAATTATAATATATAAGTATTATATATATATACTATATATATGATATATATAATAGTATATATATATATAGTATATATATAATATTATATATATAATTATATAATATATATATTATAATATATGTATTATATATATATATATAGTATATATATATATAATATAGTATATATATAGATTATATATATATATATATTATATATAGTATTATTCCATTATATATATATATATATATATATATTATATATATATAATATATATATAGTATATATATATATATTATATATATAGTATATATAATATATTATATATTATTATTATTATTTATTGTAGGCAAACACTTTTGTCCCGCTTGAGCGGGGTAATGTTGCGTACAGCCTCCACCATTCACACCACCCCTCTTGATCACGCATTCATCCACCTCCTCCACCCCCCTCTATCCCTCGCCAACATCATACCCTCTTCCTCCCCCATCCCTCCCTCCTCCAACATCTCCTTTATTCCATCCATCCACCTCCTTCTTGGTCTCCCCCTTCCTCTCCTTCCTATCCCCTCCGCCTCCCAAACTCTTCTTACCACTCTCTGCTCCTCCATTCTCACTAAATGCCCATACCATCTTAACATTCCTTTCTCCGCTCTTCCCACCAGACCATTCCCTCCAATCACACCCCTCCCTCACCACACTATTCCTAATCCTCTCCCTTCTGCTAACCCCACAAACCGCTCTCAACCCCTTCATCTCAAATACTTCCAACTTTTTCCTAGACCTGGCATTCAACCCCCACGTTTCACACCCATACATCACCGCTGGTACACAGATTTTTTCAAACATACTTATCTTAACTTTTTGTGACAGATCCCCCCCTTTCCATATTTCTCTCAGACCACTCAAAGCCCTCATTCCTTCACCTATTCTATGTTCTATCTCCTCCTTCATCCCTCCCCCCTTACCCAACTCCATCCCTAAATATCTAAAAATCTTTACTTCTTCCAATACTACCCCCCCTACTCTTACCTCTAACTCCTCCCCCTCCTCTCTTTCTTCCTCCTCAAACACTAACACTTTACTCTTACCTGGATTTATTTTAAGCCCCTTTTGTCCACACATTTTCTCAAACTCCCTCACCAAATACCTCAGCCCTTCCGCCTCAGCCCTTCCGCGTTTTTCGCCACTAGGGCAGTATCATCCGCAAACAGTATCATGTTCACTTCCCTTCTATCATTCCCTTTCATCAATTCCACCCCCCCTCCCCTCCCTCACCATTCCTCTGCATACACTCTCCATAAACAAATTAAATAGCCACGGCGACATTACACACCCCTGCCTCAATCCACACATCGTCCCAAACATCTCCCCTTCCTTTCTCTTAATCCTAACGCAAGCCCTACTATTCCTATAAAAAGCCCTGATACCTTTCCCTTAAATTACCCCCCACCCCATTTTCCTCCAACACCTCCACATTTCACCCTTATTCACTCTATCAAAGTATTGCTTTCTCTAAAATCTAAAAAAACATTCCATACACTTTCCCTTCCTCTCATACTTTTTCTCCACAAGCATCTTTAGTGTGAACACGTTGGTCCACACAACCCTCTTCCTCCTAAATCCTCCTTGTCTTCTTCCCCCCATTCCTTCCCCTCCGTTAACCTCTTACTCTTCTCAAATCAGTATTTCTTTCCGTAGCACTTTCCCTCCATCACTTAGAAGCAAATACCTCCTAATAAATTTCCACATCCAATCCTATCGCCCTTTCCCCTTAACAGGGAACCAAACAACCATCCATCCAATCCTGTGGTACCTCACTACTCCTCCAACACATATGTTATATAACCTATGCAGCCATTCCTCCACCCCTATACCTCCCTTCTGCAACATTTCCATTCTCACACCATCCAGACCAGCGGACTTCCCTTTTTTTCCTTTATTCCACGGCCCTAATAATTTCCTCCATTTGTATTTCATCCTCCCCCTCCCTCCCCACTTCATTTCCCCTCCTCACCTCTTGCATATCTTCCTCCCCTACCCCACCCCCTTCATTCAATAGTCCACTAAAATACTCCCCCCACCTCTTCCTCACCCTATCCTCTCCTCCTATCCACTCCCCATCTCCTCCCTTAATCCTCTCCCCCAAACCCTCCTTCTTCTTCCTTTTTCTATTAACCTCTTTCCAGAACATCTTATTCCCCGATTCAAAATTTTCCGTCACTTTTCTACACCAATCCTCTTTTGCTCTTCTCTTCGCCCTCTCCACCGCCCTCTTTGCTTCCACTCTAAACCCTTCTATATTCCTCCCCAGCTAATCTTCTCCCTACTTCCCAAACCATTTCACAATAGCCTCCTTTTTCCTTTTCAACCACCTCCTTCAACCTCCCTCACTCCACCATTCACTCCCTTTTCCTTCTGCTTGCAAACCCACCCTTTTTTAGACTCCCACATACCCTTCTAGCGCTTCTGCCCACATACTGCCTCTCTAAAAATCTCTTCCACATCCCCTTCACCTCCCGCAAATTCCCATTCCCTCTCACGTTTCTCGGCACTTGTCCTCCAATACCGTCTCCCAAAACCTGCCCTCTTACAGCACTATTCTTCCTCCAAATTTTTCTACGCTTTAATCACTGTCCACACTCCTCTTTTCTGTCCGCTTTTTCCTAACGCGTCCACCTCTCCTCCACCCTTAATGCCTGGCAATCAACCAAAATAGTGATCTGATATTCCCCCTCCCCGCCCCTCTAAATTTTTACATTTAAACATCTTAAAATCTAATTTCTCCCTTAATCCCTTCCCTCCCGGCCATTTGTTTTTACACGGACACATAATCTAGTAGTCGCCTTCCGCCTCCGTTATCTCACTCTTCCATGTATACTTATGATTATCATTTTTTTTGAACCAAGTATTCCCTACTATCATTCTTCTTTCGACACATAACTCTATCAGGCTTTCTCCATTATCATTCCTCTCCCCTACCCCAAAAGGACCTATTATTCTTCCTACCTCCTCCCTTCCCACCCCTGCATTCAAATCTCCCAGTAAACAAATTTTTTCATTTACCCCGAAACTTTCCCAACACTCATTCAATTCTCCCCAAAATCTTTCTCTCTCCTCCTCTCTCGCTCCATTCACTGGTGCGTATGCACAAATAAACACCCACATTTCCCCCCCGAATTTCACTTTTACCCACATTAACCTAGAACTCACCTGTTTACACACCCTCACACCTTGTCCCACATCTCTTCCCTCATAACTATTCCCACTCCTTCCCTCGCCCTCACTCTCTCGCTCACCCCCGATACCATACCTTTGTATTTTCCGAAATCTATCTCCCTCTTTCCCTTCAACTTAGTTTCTGTTATCCCTAACACATCCAACCTTTTTTCCTCACACATCAACCCCACTTCCTCCCTTTTCAAATCCTCATTTACCCCTCTCACATTCATACACCCCACCCTAATTACCACTCTCCTCCCCATCTTTCCCTACTTCTATATATAACTCAAACAGGCTGTACGCTTTGTGCCCCCCTAGGTACTTCCCAACACCTAGGGTTACCACCCCGCTCACCAACCCACAATAACAATAACCAGATACGTTAAAACAATATAAAAACAATAAAAGGTTAAAACCCACACTATCAGTTTATATCTATTCCCCCACCCTCTTCCTCCTCCCCCCTTCCTCCCTTCCCTCACCTCCCTTTCCTTTTCCTTTAAAATTCCCGTTAAAACTTAATTATCTATTAAAAACCTTTATTTACTCATTTATTTATTTAAAATTCCTTAAAAACTGACACACATACGATATATAAAATTTTCAATAAATAATACCTTACTAATGCAAACGATTAAAATAACTATGACAAACAATAAACAAAATATATTTATTAATCTACTATACGAATGAACTGAGATTTACAGTTATAATATAATTGTCTATTAGCGGTAGTAAAACCAGGAATAACTGGATTCTTACTCACAATGAACCCGAGATTGTGAGCAAAATGACTAGCTTCAAAGCGGCCTATTTTTCATATATATAGCAGAGAGAATAAATATTTTATTTTAATACTACAAAATTGCTCTAAACAATAATAAATTTACGGAAAAAGTGTCTACATATAATTATGAATATATATAAATATGACTTAAATAGTATTTTTATTTTTAATATAATAAATAAAATACTCAGACAACGAAAGTAATAATGAATACGGGATTCTTTTTTTCAGAACGTGCGAGGCTACTTGGTGCAAAATACTGACGTCATCAGTGACTATGGTGCCTAAGCCAATAGGAAACAAGCATATATTCTACTGTATAATATCCCAATTGAAATGACTTTTAACATCAAATGAATAATGGCTATATTATATTAATAGAAAAGAATATAATATTTAATATAAATTATTTACTAAAGACAAGTAAATATAATTTGCACTTATAGTCTTTTCTGTATTACCAAAATACCTGATACATAAGCCTTACATACGATTTTTCATAAATACGCATTTAAAAATTTTCCTCAGAAAAGCATTTTATTCTGTAGAAATCTGTATGCAAAAATGCAAAAATGGAGACGAAATTCACAAAGATGATGAATCTTTAGCCATTAATGGAAGTAGAACAACTTGTAGAATTTTTCAATCGGTCGTCATTCGATCTTAATCGAAGAGAAAAATTTCCCATCCAGTAGAACTCTACGTTATTACAAGTAGAATAATTATTACAATATAGCCTACAGAATTTTCCGAAGCTACTTAGACAAAATTTTCTGTAGCCACAATCAACCAAAATGTCCTCAATCACGCTTGAACAAAATATGTCCTGATGCGGCTTAGCCAAAATTCTTATTTATAAGTCACGTTTGCCAAAATTTTATCATATATATAACTTTCCAATATAAATATTCCTTCTTAATAAGTATTCAGAGATTACAATAATTACTTACAAGCAATGAGAAATTCTTATTTTTATTTGCATGAGTAAGCAAATAATTATAATTATAATTATTATTATTATTATTATTATTATTATTATTATTATTATTATTATTATTATTATTATTATTATTATTATTATTATTATTATTATTATTATTATTATTATTATTATCATTATTATTATTATTATTATTATTATTATTATTATTATTATTATTATTATTATTATTATTATTATTATTATTATTATTATTATTATTATTATTATTATTATTATTATTATTATTATTAGTTTTACTTTTTACTTCCAATTCCCTAAATATTTTCTTCTGATATTCATTTAATTTCCTTAATATTAATCTAGAGAATAATTTGCAAAGAAAGTAAGAGGCATATTTATATTTATTAGATCCTGACCGGTTTCGTCCGTAAACCTCAGACATCTTCAGAGTTTCGATTCTAACAATTGAATGAATTATTTTAACACTAGATTTAAAAAATTAAAATTACAAATTAGATTTTAAATTTTGGTATTTCATATTATATTTAACTTAAGGGACAATACGTTGAACTTTATGTTAATGTCTGGTTTAAGATGTTTTATGTAATAAGCCTCAGCTATTTTCAGTTTTTGGGCTTCACATGAGAAGTGTAAAATTTTAAATGATTTTGAAATATCAGGTACAGTTGTCTTGTTATGCTCAGTGAATAAATGTTAGTATATTTTACTGGGTTTAAAGCTGTGCTGGTATGCCCTATCTGTTAATCTATTAGTCGTGTAACCAATATATGTCGACGTACAGTCAGACTCGGGACATGCGAATTGGTAAACGACATGGTGATTAACTGAAAGGGTATCCTTAGTTGAGAAGCAGGAAGAAAGTTTTCTTGTTTTGTGATATAGTTTAATTGTGATTTTTGAATTACTTGTAGATTTAATGTGGGCGTTAATAATGCCGCGTAGGCATTTTTCCTCTTTATCAAAGTCTTTTGCATTTGAAGTTTTAAAATAAAATTTAATGCTTTCAGAGATATTGTTCGTATTGTCCTGTTTTTTAAAGAGTTTGTTGATGGTTTTGTTTATTATTTTCTCCGTTAAATTTAAAGGGTGGTTACAGTTAATCAGGTTCTGTTTAATTCTTTTAACTTCAGCATCAAATGACTCCCAATCCGAGCACAATTTATAAGCCCTATATATGAGTGTTTTAACAATTGAATTTTTATATACTTCTGGGAAGTAGGAGTTGTTATTAAGGTACAGACCATTATCAGTTGGTTTGACATGTATGCCTGTGGAAAAAGTTCCATCATCATTAATTTTGATTTTAATATCCAAAAAGTTAATAATATTATTTAGAGATGTTTCAGATGTGAATATATATATATATATATATATATATATATATATATATATATATATATATATATATATATATATATATATATATATATATATATATATATATATATATATATATATATATATATATATATATAAAGCTTTTGATAAGGTTCCCCACATAAGGCTGATGAAGAAGTTATTTCAATGTGGTATAGGTGGAGTGGTACATGGTTGGATTAAAGAGTGGTTGTGGAATAGAAAACAGTGTGTACAACTAAATGACAATAAGTCATCAAGGAAATAGTGAAGAGTGGTTTCCCACAGGGTTCAGAGCTGGGGCCACTATTGTTCCTCATATATATAAATGATATAGACCAGGGACTTAAATGCAAGGTTTCTAAGTTTGCAGATGATACCAATGGCCACCTCAGTTAGGAATAGTGAGGACGTATAAATATTCAAAATGATCTTGATAAACTTCTTGGGCAGGTAGATGTGGCAAATTAATTGAATTAGTAAAAAGTGTAAGGTTCTTCACCTAGGTTACTCAAATAAAAGTTTTAACTACGATATGAATGGGGAGTGGCTTGAGTCTGTGGACCAAGAAAAAGATTTAGGTGTGATTATAAGCAGTAATTTGAAAGTAGCTAATCAGTGTTTGGAAGCAAGGAATAAAACTAATAAGATGCTGGGCATAATAAATCGCAATGTTGTTTACAAGAGCAAAGAAGAAATAAGTAAACTGTATAATAGCTATGTTATGCCAATAATACAGTATTGTGCACAAGTTTGGGCCCCTTATTGTTTGTAAGTCTCTCTGTGTGCAAGAGAGAGAGAGAGAGAGAGAGAGAGAGAGAGAGAGAGAGAGAGAGAGAGAGAGAGAGAGAGAGAGAGAGAGAGCAAAAAAACGTAGAGCAACAAGGATGATTTCTGGGTTTGAGGGTAAGAACTATGAGGAGAGGCTGAAGGAGTTAGGAATGTTTTCTGTGAAAGGCGATTTCTCAGAAGGGACATGATACAAGTCTTCAATTTTTACATCTATTGATAATACAGAGACAATAAATTCTTCATAGTAGGAGGCACGGACAAGAGACCAGGGGGCATAACCAAGAAAATTAAGAAGAAAGCATGCATCTTAATATAAAAAAGCATGCATTCAGCAATAGGAGTTTTATTTTGGAATGGTTTGTCACACGTGATTGTACATATAATTTGTATATATATATATAAATATATATATATATATATATATATATATATATATATATATATATATATATATATATATATATATATATATATATATATATATATATATATATATATATATATATATATATATATATATATATATATATATATATATATATATATATATATATATATATATATATATATATATATATATAGTTAGTATCAGTACAGTTTGAGATCTACCACCCTTTTCGATATGAAGGAATAGAGTTATAGGTCTGAAACTTGGAATATAATCTATATATGGGATAAGCTCGAATCCGTGTAAATTTCAAGTCTGTAGGATGTATATAGAGGGGGGTCACCCCCGAGGGTGGACGCCGATATTGCGCTTACGCCCTTGTTGCGTGATCTGAGCGGGTGAGTTTAGGCCTAAATAGCATTAGGTTCGAGCGTGATGACGTAATCTCGTCGGAGACGAGATTACGTCAGTGCGCGAGAGCGCCCACACACTCTTACATATTATTATTATTATTATTATTATTATTATTATTATTATTATTATTATTATTATTATTATTATTATTATTATTATTATTAGGTCGAAGAAGTGTTTCCGGAGGAAACACTTCTGAGTTGTTTTAATATCCCTTCTACGTCTCCTTCGTCACCTTCAGCGTCTCCTCTTCCGTCAACGTCTTGCATTGCGTTCGAAACCAATTTCGGATTCGTCTCCTTTAGAGACTTTTTGTGTCTGTCAATGGTTTACCCCTTAGTCTTCTACAGCCGCACCAGCAGCACCGTCTCAGCCGCCGACTCCGGGTCCGCAGTCCCCGCAGGGTTCGACTCAGGCTGCGATTCAGGTTCCGGTTCCGGCTCAGCCTCCGGCTCCGCGAGCGCATCATCGCACCGACGCAGGATGCGATAGATAATGTGAATAGGTATAGGAATCCTAAAAGGCTAGTTTGGTTTTTCCAACATTGTTTCGTAAATTTTATTATTATTATTATTATTATTATTATTATTATTATTATTATTATTATTATTATTATTATTATTATTATTATTATTATTATTATTATTATTATTATTATTATTATTATTATTATTATTATTATTCTTATTATTATTATTATTATTATTATTATTATTATTATTTATTATTATTATTATTATTATTATTATTATTATTATTATTATTATTATTATTATTATTATTATTATTATTCTTATAACTTACAAATTTACGTTTTTACACACCCTAAATCAGTAAATCAGTAAATCAAACCACCATCCAGCCAGCATCCTGCTACCCTCATGACCATCCTTGATCTATTGATCTATTGATCTATTGATTCAAGTCACATTTGAGTATCATTTTTGGATAAACATAACACAAAATCAAGTTCTATTATTATTAATTATTATTATTATTATTATTATTATTATTATTATTATTATTATTATTATTATTATTATTATTATTATTATTATTATTATTATTATTATTATTATTATTATTTATAATAATAATAATAATAATAATAATAATTGTTTAATCATATATAAAAAAAATAATAAAAAAACACATATAAAAATAAAAAAATTCATATATATATATATATATATATATATATATATATATATATATATATATATATATATATATATATATATATATATATATATATACCCTAACGCACACGCACGCAAACAGATTTTACAAAAAAAAATTTTATTTAGAAAAATTATTTAAATTAACAGTTTTTGTGAACATTGGCTCTTTCTTTAACTATAAGGGGAAAGAGGATTCCTCTGAAGCCATATGGAATTGTGCGCGCTGATTTTTATAAGAACATATTACCAGTCATCCTCAATCTCTTTAGACCTTTGCGAATCTTCATTTTACCTTTTTTATCGGCTTTAAATCTCATTGTAGGAGTTTTAAAAGCCATATCTTTATCTTTAATTTCTACATGAGGGTTTGTTGTTTCATCCTTATGATAAGCGTTACCATGCAAACTCTCTGTACCCTCTCTTGTTCTCATTTCGTCAGCTATTATTGCAGTGATATCACCCCCCTCCCTAAGTTTAGAATAATAATAACGCTCTCATCATCATCTATCAATCGTTCATTCTCATCATCATCATCCATGTTATTTATGACCAGTTTCAGCATAGTGTTAAAGTTAATTATTTCGCTAGTTGTTTTGTTTAATGTTAACCCTTTAGCTTTTATTATATGATCTATGGATCCGTCCTCTTTTATAATTCGTACAGCGTAAGATTTAGGACCTGTACATACAAAGGCATCAGCACTATTACCCTCTCCTATTTCATCAGTTAAATCTCCCAAAAATTTCCCTACAGCCGGATCAGTTTCTCCCTCCCCTGTTACAAAGACACAGCTATCTGTGTCACAGTATAAGACTCTTTGTCCTAACTCCTCAAGAAGATTATATAGTTTCACTCTAGCATGAGCTGTAGTGAAAGCAGCTATAGCTATATTAGTGCTTCTGGTTGTTTGCTCTGCAAGAGAAGTATACTTCACAGAAACAATATATCTCTTACCTATACAGGAGACATCCTGTACTTCTACATCTGCTCTTCTAAACAACTTCCATACCTCAGCATCGGTGTGACAGATTATATCTTCACAATGTGGAGCACGTTCGGCAAAATTTTCCCCAAGAGAATTAGGCATAATTTCTTCAAACCCAGCCCTGCATTCTTCTTTATCTTTTCTCTATCGAGTTTCACCCCTTCGATTCTTTCAAAGTCCTCTATGAATTGATTGAACATGGGACTATCGAACCCTGGTATTCCTGCTGGTAAACCTGAGGCCTCAGTCTTTATCTTCAGGAATTCTTTTATATACTCAGTGAACAATCCTATCTTAGGTGTAAATGTCCATATC
>JABUQX010132343.1:0-12500 GCA_015478945.1 Trachelipus rathkii
GTATTTTGAGAACAGTGAATTATTGGTTATCGAAGCACTGTAACCCTTCAAGATTGATAGTCTTGGGGGAACCCTGAATGGTCCTTTCGCTCACAGCAGGTGATTCCAATTTAATAATAAAGGGTAAATGTAGATATATGAAAACAGTATGTAGTGAGTTTTTGGGTGTGAGCGTAGGTAGAATATAAAATTGAGAATGGAGGAAAGGATGATTTGAATTTTCTAGATTAGAAGTATAAGAGGTATGTGTGTAAAGTTAAATACTTATCTTTATAAACCTCACTCAAACAAGAAGTATTAGCCAAAATGTATTAACTAGAGTAATGAGGTTAGTATAGGATGAATAGTTAATGAGTAAATGTGAGATGAAAAGTATTAGAAATTTGATTAATGATGTTAGGTTGAAGATAGTGAGTAGATTGATATTATATATTGATAATTATAGTTAGTTCGGATGTTATAATTCAAGTTATAAGGATTTAAAACAGTATTGAAAAACTCTATCAAAAACTCTACTACTATATATAGGATCATTAATGTATTATTGTTACTATGTAAAATATTTAAGTTATGTGGTAGTGAGAGCTTTGAGATAAGAAGTAGGAAGTAGTATGATATACAGTAATAGGAATAGTATAGAGTTAAAAAATTATAGAGAGTTGAGAATGATTAATGATGTGGTACAAGATTAAATAAGGATATAAGATATTAGTAAGAGTCACGAGTATCAGTGAGTACTATATGAGTTAAAAGATATATAGAGTTTATGAAAATGTGAAACACGTTTAGTAATACTAATATATGACAGGCAAATTCAAGGTCGTATGGATAAATGATAAGGATAATATAGCAATATATGAGTTATAGAAGTATGTGAGTCAAAGGAAGTGTAGTGTTAGATATGTGCTAATATAAAAGTAGCGATAGTAAGATAAATAGTATTTAACAGAGTCTATGAGTAATGGTGAGGCACTGTCTATAAAAGAAGATGAGTGATGAAATATATAAACATCTATTGGCGGTAAAGTAGAATAGAGAGATTAGAATGGACCGTACTAATAAGCATATGAAAGATATAGATTTATACTAAAAAGAAAAGACTGCTTGAATTATATATATATGATTGGAAAAAAGAAATACTAAATAAAAAAAATATTTTTGTCACGGAAAATAGATGAGTAAAAAAATGAAACAAAATGATATTGGAGAAGGAGGATAGAATGAAGGACATATAATCACAAATAGATAATATTAATGAGAAGCTCTCAGGAAGGATATGACGCGTAATAATGAGTATATATGAGTAATGAGATGTAAGTTGGAGTTATTTCGTGCTGATCAGAGTAATCTGTAAAGAGTTTGAGATGGTGGCTTATATTGGATAAAGCGAGAGTGATTGGACACAGAGATGGTGTATGTGTAAGAGAGGGAGGAGTGAGTTAGATATCATCTTGCGGAGAAGTAAAATGCTGACGAACAATAAATGTAAAGTCAGTTAGAGTGTTAATGGTGTATTGGGAGTGTGTTAGAGTACAGGGACATTCGCCTGCGGTATGTGAGAGTGAGTGTTTGGATTGGATAGAGAAGGTAAAACTTGAGACACAGTATATCTTGGAATGTTTAGGAGATAGATTTGAGGCTAATCATATGATTGTATAGGATGAGAAGGGAGAGTAATTCGGGAGAGGATGGCAGGAGTAGTATGAAGGAATTAGGGGTAAAAAATCTGTGCAGGTTATAGTGAAATAGCAATGAAATATAGCTGTGCATGGTAGGCGAAAATATTGATAACAATGCCATGGGAGGTGCGAGAGTAGTGAAGAGATGATGTAGTATAATGGGTCTATAGAGGGTGAATGATGGTGTAGTACAATAAACACGGTGCGGTGATTAGCTGTAGGGTGTATTAGATCCTCCATGTATGAGGGAATTTGGTAAGGAGAAGCGGTAATGATAGTACCTCCGTAAACTAATGGTGGAATAATAAGGGAGGTTAAATAGGGGAGATATACAATGGAGAACGTGTATCGTATTTAGGTAATAGAGTGGAATTAGTGAAAGTTTTGATTAAGTTATAGAGTAATTATTGTATAATGAGAAAGGAAAGAGTGCATGGACTATGATTGTGTGGAAATGAGTGCAAGGCGAAAAGGAGTAAAATGTGAGCCAGAATGAAGGGAAAATGACACTGAGATCATTTGGATGGAATAAGTAGGAGCTCTATAGGTCGCGATTTAAGTGGGAGAGAGAGGTATGGAGTGTAGTAGAGTAATGTAAGGGTTGTGGAGGTTAAGCAATGGATGTCTATTTGTTTCAGCTAATGTGTAAACAAAAATGAGAGCAAGAGAGTGAGAGGGAGCGAAGAGAAGAATAAATAATATTTAAGGTTTATGGGGATTATTTGCACATTACAGGCGGTATATAGAGTTTATGGAAGCGGTTATGGCAGGTAGTTGAAGGATATTATTCAGGTAAAGGTAGGGTTGCGTGCGAAGTGCGTGAATGATGTGAAATCAAGAGAGAGATGCGTAAGTGTATGGACGAGATAGGCGTTGAGAAGAAAGAGTGCACATATGGTGATGTGAATAGGGCAGGGGTTTATGGAAGGGGTAATCGGAGCTGGGTTGGCTAGAGGGATTCGCGAGGACTTGGGAGGAGATAAATCCCTACGGCGAGTGATGAGTGACAGAACGGAGATGTCATATATGTGTAGATGTCTCCTTGGTGATACAGTTCAGAGATGGTTATACTGCGGAATGAAGCTGGGGTTTCATAATGGAGGTAGTGGGCGGGAGCGGTGGGGCGGGGGGGGGCGGGGAGGGTGGTGCGCGGACATAATGAAAGTAAAAGAAATTTGAGGTGGGGATGGCAAAGAAAGGGGAGATGGGGATGGTAATATGAGCTGAAGGGCTAATCGAGTAATGTAGTTCTGAGAGTCGTATGCTGTGCCCTCACTCATTCCTCTCTGTACCTTATTTAATATTGGTCGGAAATCATAGATTTGGAACTGTTTGTGCGAAACGAAAAAAAGAAGTTTCTGAGCAGGATACATGAGAGAGAGTAATAAGGATGTAGCACTTTGGCCAGGGGGTGTGATGATTGAAAGGGTAGGGGGCACGAGGCGTATGTAGAGTAAAGCATTTAAAAAACATGTAATGGACACGTAAAATGTGAAGAGTCAAAGCGTGTTTAGGGTTGTATCCGTGAGGTCACTAACCTCAGGTGAAAGTAAGTTATGCGTATTTTGTGTGGAGAGAAACGTCTCGGCCACGAGGCTAGAACAAGTGTTCTGAGGTTTAAAGACACGAAACGTAGGGTATACTGTTGGATGAGAAGGGAACGGAAGATGCAGAAGTGTAGTAGGAAAGTTGTGAATGGCAGAAGGTGGCTTGGTCAATTAAATCGTTGGTGAATGCAAGGGACTAAGTTCTTGAGTGTGCAGGGTCTTACATGAGGTAATGTTGTTACTGTGTTATGGTGTTATGCGTAGTACGGATGCGTACTATGGATCCTGGAATAAGAATATAAAGATCTAGAGATCTAAATTCAATGTGTCAGATGGACAATCTTAGGGGGGGTTAGGTGGGCTAAGAATTGATCAAATGAGGAGAGTTAGATAAATGAGACAGAATGCTATACGCTCATTAGAGAGTGTTGTGGTGTGAAAGAAAGGGGTAAATGTAAGAGAATAAATGATAAGTATGTTGGAGAACTGGTTTGGTCATAGTGGAAAGGATTGAGATAGTAGGTTGGTTAAGCGGATGTATAGTGGTAAGAGTGTTGGGGGAAACAGACCGGCTGGGAGACCGAAGAGAAAAGTTCTTAGATTGAGAGTCAGAGTGAATAAGCGAACGAGTAGTCTGAAGGAAGAGAAATGTGAGTGAGTTTGGCAGAGGCGAGATATAAAGTGACGCACTGATAGGAGCAAGAATGGCCGGGGTTTTTTGCGTTATGGGGGCATGGTCTGTGGCCCACCTGGAGCCAGGGGACTGACCCTTCACATTGACGATTTACCATAGTGGAGGGTCCGTCGCGGGTCCCATGATGCTCTAGGTGGATTTTATGTCTGTGACGAGCAGTTCTCACTAATTTAATGGTACAGAGCGGGGCGGTAAGGCTCGGGCTTTCTTTTCCGATCGTTTGCGTCATGCTTCTCCTCCTACTCTTTCTTTTCCCGATGCTATGTCACAGCACCTTACCGCATTCGCCCATAACCCCCAATCCTTGGAGGCCAAAGCAAGGAAGGTGCGTGAAAGAAAGCTAAAGAAAGAATATATAATATATATATATACTATATATCAAAATATATAAATCAAATAATATATATAATAAAATATATAAACACATATATATAAGTATCATAATAGCAATTATTAGACTATGCGAGTAGTAAAGACTAGATATATATAATATATTAACTGATTATATTATATATATATATATATATATATATAATTATTTAATATATATATAATATATATATTAATATATATATATATAATTATATTATTATATATTATATAATATATATATAATATATATACTATATATATATATATATATATATATTATAATATATATATATATTATATTAATAATAATATTAATATATAACTGTATAATATAATTTAGTATATATATATATAATATATATATATATTATAAATGTATATATATATATATTATATATATATATTAATTATAATTACTATATATAATAATATATATAATTATGCAAGCCGCTCCCCAGGAAGGCGGTCCAAAGACCCTGTCCAGAGGGGTCAAACACCTCTGAATCTCCCTCTAAATCTTCCAAGACTTAAAACCATCTTCCTAAGCTCCTGTGCTCATCGATAGGTATTCAATGTCGCTATAATCTCAACTGCTTCAGCCTTTCCAAATATTTCACAGAGAAGTCTCCCTTAATCCAATCTTTCGTCTTCTATATCTTACGCTCCATTCATTTACTTCAGAGGCCACTCTCCCATCTTTACATCCTCTTCATGTTCCCCACATTTCAATCTTTCTGCATCCAACTATCAATATAGCCTTCACTCTAAACCTTCCTCTCTTATTCTTTCGTTTCTCTGTCTATCTCTTCTAGTCTTTCCATTATCCGCTTTCAAACGTACAATCACTAAGAGCTTCGTACTCGGTATTCAAACTCAATCCTCCTCCATCACTGAGCTATCCTAATCTTGTGATCTCTTAACAAGTTTCCTCCTTCATGATACATATAAACCACACTCAAATACTTATTATATATTATATCACTATACACAGTCTTTATCTCAGTCTCATCCACCTCTATTCTCAGCTGCCCCCCCCTCGTCTTATCCGTGCATGATCACCTTGGAGGTTCTTAATCATCATCTCCATCTTTTCTCTCTCTCTCTCTATTATATTATATCTAAATATATTAAAGTTATTACTTGTTTTAGAATTATGTCACTTATATAATAATATAATTAATGAATGATTGATTAATATATATATATGATATCCGGATGAAATTAGCTAAACACATTATATAAAATTACCAAATATAATAAGATTATAATAATATAATATAACCCTATATATATATATATAAATAATGTATGAACTGTAATTTTTAAAGACAAATATATTAATACTGAACTAGCTTTCCTCAACCGTATTTTATCTATTCTAATTTTTCATTGTTTACCTATTTAAAATATTAGTCTAAATGATTATATTATTACATCTACTCATTTAAAATTTGAGAGGTGGCTCCCTCTTCAACTCGTGAGCCAGGGCCAAGTCATGCCCAGCATATTTTAGCCGTTATAAAATAATCACAACGTCCAAATTCAAATATCCCTCTCATCACCTTTTTTTCAATTAAACCTCCAGATATGATACAAGGGAAAATTGGTGACAACACGAGACTTCGTTGTCTCGTTGAAGCCCCGTGTATCTTAACCAGCACGATATCATATCTTTAAATTACATAATTCTTTCCCTAACATTACATTTATTATTCATTATACAAAACTCTCCAAGAACTACTCTCAACTTTTCTGAGCCATCTGATATATCTCGTGCTCCAGCACTTTCAACAGTCTCGCTCTAGCATCACGAAATCGAAAGCTTTCCTTCAGATGTATTAATGAATGCTATATCATGCATATCACGTCTATTTTGTTGGTATTTTTCACACCATACTTTTGCAACGTAATTTTCAGAGCGAGCAAGAGGTCCGTTGTGCTTCTCGTTCTTTCGTATATCCGTGCTGCTCTTTCCCAGTCTTGGCTCTACACTACTATTCCTCAGCCTTTTTTCTCTAGACATTTTCCTCAATGTTTTTTCCAAAGTTATAACAGGCAAATTCTCCCTGTAAGATCTTTTACATCTCCCTGTATCTCCTTTCCTATATATTGGCCACCAAATAATTGCTTTCTCATCCTGTTAGATACTAATCTATTAATCTCCCTTCCAAGCACTTATTAAAACAGTTTCTTAAAATACTTCTTTCATTTTACCTCGATCCTCCTTCTTTTAATCAATTTGCTATGGGGTATCCCATCTTCCTCCGGTGCCTTACCGTTCTTCAATCGGCTTTTAGGCTCCTCCTAATTTCTTCCATAGTGATCTCCTCCTCTCACCTTCTTCCTCACTCCCTCTAATATTCCATCTTACTCCTATCGCACTACACACTCACTCCTGGTTCATTCAAATTAGCAGTATCTCTGAAGAATTATCCTTGATTTTGCACACTTTCCCGTTCATCTCTATAATATTGTTTTGCGCCTAAGTTAAAATGTTCGTTCTTTCTGTGCCCCTCCCATCTTCCATCAATTTCTTCCCGCCTCTCTCATTAGCAGCCTCCCTCTTATATCTCTTAAATATTCACTCTCATCTGCCCATTTCTTGCCTCCTGATACTGTAGAGATATTCCCCATATTTGTTTCTTGTTACAAGATTTCAAATTTTTATTCAGGACCACATTTCACTCCATCAAGTATGTTCTCTCTTTATGGCCCCCATTCCTTACTTCTTCACACTCCACCCACTTCGTGCTGCGTTTCTCTTCGTCTTTCCATTAAGCCTCATCTTCTTTTGCTCCTAGGGTCTCCGCTATCTCTTCTTACAGTTCTTGTATTTCCCATGTTCTCTTTTATACTCCCTCTAATTGCTTTCTCTAAGTTTCACATCAGTTCCTCTCCTCTTCTCACCTTCCCACTCTTGCCTGTATTGCACAATCTCCAGTACAGCAACCAATACAAATGCTCCCTCTCTTCTTCAGTATCGTTAAATCTACTTCTTCCTCGAGCATTTCCTCATGAATTCTGTCTACCATCTGAGGTGTGATCCACTGTTGCGGTGAAGTAGTCCTGATAGAAACCAGTGATCCTACTTCGCCCTTGCAATTTTAAAGGAGTGCATCTTATAAGTCTTTATCCAATATGAACTTTCTATGTTGCTTGATAGAGGAAATTATGAAACCTTCAAAATGACCTTGAAATGCCTCAACTCCTATTTGCTCCGATTTCCTTCCTCGCGAGACTCCTATTATATAATCAATACATAATCCTATACCCATATGAAACTTCTTGTCTCATCTCTTCTATCATTCTCATATCAGCCATTTCGCCATTCAACGTCTCGAGTACTCCCTTCACTCCATTCTAACATCATCGATCTCAGAAATTCTCCTCTCGTCCTGTGACGCTGAGCATCACTATATTAAGCGTCGAGCGCAATAATAGTCTAAATTAAAAAAGCATTTCCAAGTTCCTGGTCCAAAATCGTTTCGGTGGTCATGCTATCAAGGTAAGGTGATTTTCAATTTCCATGACTGGTCCTTGAGAGTAATTTGAAAGCAATTCATTTCGACCAGTGGCATTGCATATAGGCGCCTGTCAGCCCAATCCTGAGCTCCATTCGACGAACCCACAGGGTTCGGCCGCGGAATTTGAAATTGACTATTGCACGCCTATATATATATAATATATATAATATATATATAAAAATTATAATATATAATATAAATATTCATATATATTTATATATATAATTATATATTATATATATATATAATTAATATATAAAATTATATTAATATTTAGAAAAGTATATATATATATAATATATAATTATATAATAATAATTATATATTATATATAATATATAATATTATTATATAAATATATATATATATATAATCATATATATATAATATATATTTATTTATATACATATATTCAGAAAAATAATTAAATATAAATAAGCATGGATAAATAGTAAATTATAATATATATAAATAATATATATATATATATAATATATATAATGTATATATAAAATAAACATAATATAAATATAATATATAATATATATAATATATATATATATATATATCACTTCATACAATAATTATATATATATATAATAGTATAATATATATATATCATTATTAATATAATATATATTAGATATGGATATATATATATTATTATATATATATTATATATATATTATATATATTATAAAATGAGAAATATATATGTATATTATATATAATTATTATATATATAAGGTATATATATATATATTATATTATTATATATATAATTAATAATATATAAATATATATATACAAATATATATATAAAAATATAAATCATATATAAATTTAATATTATACTAATATATATATAATAATGATAAACAAAAAATTTATAAGATCTTTCCCCATATCAGAGGGACGGTGAAGTTACGTAACAATTACACCAGACAGACACTATTAGAAGAGCTTGACCCCAAGTCGAAAAAGCGACGAGCCCACCCCTAACCGGTCTCCGTAAGTAAGAACTCAATCGCAGCTCTCAGAAAAATCTTCACGTAGAGGTTTCCACAAAAACCAGTGATTGACCCTCACTCTGAACACATTTTCGTTTTTTTCCCAGCGTTAAACGCATTTGTGGAATCCGCTGGTCTATAATTTATATATATATATTAATATATATATATATATATATATATATAATATATATATATAGATATATAATATATTATATATATATATATAATATATATAGATAATTATATATATAACATATATTAATATAAAATGACTGACAGAAAAGAAAACGAAACTATAACCAAAATAATAATGCAGTAACCCATAAGAAAGAAAGCGAATGGGACGGATTGACGCATACAAAAAAGAGATTGAAGAAAGTCAGTGAGAAAAAAAAACTAATTTGAATCAGGTAAATGCTACTTTATATGATGCAAGAAGATCTGCATGATTGCTGATGTAACTGACCAGATTTATCAAGACGAGAATGTTTCACACCACCTTCCATTCGTTTAAAGAAGCTTGCATCATGACAGGAATAATCTTAGATAACCGGTGCATACCTAAAAGAAAGAAAACCACATGGATGGAATCATCTTAGATTCCCGATGCATACTCAAAATAATAAAGACCCGCATGGATGGAATCATCACATATATCTTGTGCATACTAAAAACAAACAAAATATCCGTATGGATGAAATCATCTCAAATATCCGGTGCATACTCAATACAAAGAAGATCCGCATGGACTGAATCATCTCAGATATCCATCGCTCATAGCAAAGGCCAAACGAAATCACTAAAAAGAGTAAGCAACTGCGGCGGTTTGAAGAAATTTTGACCAACAACGCTTACAAGGTTCTTTTATAAGAGAAACAATTTGATCCTTTCAAGAAAATAGCCAAAAAAATGGAGAAAACCAAGAATATTAACTAAGACCAGATGAGAGTGCGTTGAAGATATTATTCAGTAAAGGAGAAAGTCAAATTTTGACTTAAAAATGGACATTAAATTCTTAATATCAGGAATTTTGACCATTTTAGCTTCTACCTTAAAATGGTCATAAAATTCTTAATTTTTAGCCAATCTTGACCAAATGAAAGGCAAACCTCAGCTTTTTCTGACCTCTAAAACGTCGTTTTTGAGTGTTTTTCTGTATCTGTAGTCATTTCTTTTGTATATTCATTTTTTGAAAACCTTTGTTTTTAGAAATATCAATTCAAAATCAACAGATTTTTTTTAATTGAAAAATGAAAAGTTTAAAAAGTTGCACTCCTATTATCAAGGCTTTACAGTCATAGTGAATCCAATATACAGAACTGATGATTTCAAACCCTAATTTTTTTGGGGCTTAAAATGAAAATTTGTGATAATTTATTTCTGGTAAAGTGATCAGGATGAAATTTTCAGGGTTTATGTTGTTAAATAATGTATATTTATGATGTACTTATGAAGCAAGCATTATATGTTATTTTATATATTTTTTTAATTTATTTAATTTTGCTTATTTTAACTTAAAATATATATATATTATATATATATATATAAGATATATATATATATACATATCAATATACATATAATTATCATATAGTATATGATATATATAGGAATAAAAGAAAATGTGTTTAGTTTTTTAGAGTATACCTACAGTTATTTAAATCTAATTTATAAAATGATATACATATTTTTTTTATTATTCAATGGGCACATATTAAAAATGAAATTTGATTTTTAAATCCTTTGAATTTAAAAAAAAAAAAAAAAAAAAAAAAAAATATTTGACACCAGAACAATGCTACCATCCTTCAAGGAGCAACAAGAATTTGGATATGTTGTTTGATGATCTAGGCCACCACTACTGCATCACCCACGAAACGAAGATGCCGAAAAAATTGCAAGGCTCAGCCCTTAAATATTATTCTATGGAGCCAATACTATGTTTCTAGCTCTGCCACAATTGGCAAATATAATTACATAAAAACAAAAGAAACATATTTTCAATGGCCATGTGAATAAAAAAAAATAATGTAAGTAACTAATACAAACATATTTTTTTATAATACTTTGGTGAAGAAAGTGGATTAGGCTGCCATACGTAATCCTGAAAACCCAATAAGAGAGCCTTTGACAATCTATATGTTAAGATACAAAAAAGGCCTGCACCTTGGATGAGAGGAACAATATTAATTTAGAGAAATAACATATTCCAAAAAAGGATGGGTCATTTGTTCTAAAATCGACAGTCAACTGGTAATCTCCAAAACAACAATCAGACAGCCTAGCAAAACATTATGCCAATATCTCTCGCAAACCAACCCACCCCAATAACAGGAAAATAAAAAACAATCAAGAATTCACTCCCTCAGAACACCCCACCCCCTTTTACAATCGAAAGGATATCAGAAACTATCAAAACCCTTCAAAATTCCCCAGGCACAGGACCAGACTCAATCTCCAACTTGCATATAAAACACCTCGGTGAAAAAGCACTCCACTGTATCACAGAAATCTTCAACATATCCTGGCAACTCAATTATATACCCTCAATCTGGAAACAAGCATTCATACTCCCAAAACTCAAACTAAAAAAGACCATGTCCCCTCCTCCTAACCGCCCAATTTCTCTCCTCTCCTCCATCAGTAAACTGCTGGAGAAACTAATCATTAACAAAATCTTCCCTCTCATCACCCTCCCAAATTTTCCAACACGGCTTTAAAAGCAACCACTCCACAACTACAGCCCTTACCTCCCTTACCTAACACATCATCAATGGCTTCAACCAATCCCATCCCAGAGATCCATTCTCACAGCAATCGAAATCCAATAAAGCCTTTGATACTGTCCCCACATTCATTCTTATTCCAAAATCCCTCCTCGAAAACAATGATAAAAAAATGGCTTTCTAATTTTCTCACTAACTGTTTTGCCAAAGTTCTCCACAAAACAATCTCTCCCACTCTATTCAATTACAAAACGGGTCCACAGGGCGCCGTTATCTCCCCATCGTCCCTCTTCATCTTTCACAGCAGAGCCTGCCCATCCTACCACCATTCACAAACTAATCAACATACGCAGTACGAATACTATGCCACATTCCCAACATCAGACGTAATAACAGCCACTCTGCACACCCAAGAATACATACCACAATTAGAAAACATGTTACTATCCAACAAAAATGACCGCCTCCAACTCAAAATCTCCATTACGCCTCCTAACTACAGGACCGCCAACCACATCCTCAATTCACCCAATAGTTTTCCTGAACAACATCCCCTCCCCCACTTAACAAACCCCCAAAAATATTAGGACTTACCTATGACACACACATGACGTCTCCCCCCACATGACCAATTCTATGTCACAATCAACCAACGGGAAACTTAAACACCTCGAACCCCGTATCCCAAGACAACTTCACGTGACAGAAGACACACACTCGCTTACCACTACTTACAAACACCACTCCTTAGTGACAAATATAACCCCACTACGCTTCCCCGCATGTTTCCCCACACTGTGAAATCTAACTTCAAAAAATTAATCACACAACACACCGAGCGTTAGAATTATCAATAGATGCACCAAAACTAACCCCGATTCACATTGCATAAACGAGACTACCATTCCTTCACTATCTCCAAAATCAACCTATGGAGATGGTGGG
>JABUQX010132343.1:17500-25000 GCA_015478945.1 Trachelipus rathkii
CTCTGTCTATCTCTTCTAGTCTTTTCCATTATCGCTCTCAAAACGTACATCTCCGTCAACTGTATTCTACTCTCCTCCCCCATACTGAGCTATCCTACATGTGGTCTCTTGCATATTTCCTCCCTCCTTTCCAAATAATCCACCCAAATACTTACATTTCTCTACAATCTTTATCTCAGTCACATCCACCTCTATTCTCAGCTCTCTCTCTCTCTCTCTCTCTCTCTCTCTCTCTCTTCTCTCGTCTCCTCTCTCTCTCTCCTCTCCACCCTCTCACATTTCTCTACACTCTTTCTCTCACTCTCATCTCTCTCTCTCTCTCTCTCTCTCTCTCTCTCTCTCTCTCTCTCTCTCTCTCTCTCCTTCTTCTCTACTGACTACCATGATCTCCCTCTTTTCTGTGTTCATAGTCAAACCGGCCTCTCTTAGCCTATTAGCCAAACATATCACTACTTCTCTCAACCTGTCTCCCTCTTCACTCTAGCAGGCCAAGTCATCCGCATATGCCAAAATATCACCGTCCAAATATCAAATATCCTCTTTCACCTTTTTTATCACTACATCCAGATATGATACAAGGAAAATTGGTGACAACACGCTTCCTTGTTTAACCCCTGTTCTTACCACGAACATTTCTTTATTCTCATATTCTTTTCCTACATTACATTTATTATTATTATACAAACTCTCCAGAACTACTCTCAACTTTCTACTCACTGATATTCTCTCTCCAGCACTTTCAACAGTCTCGCTCTAGGCACTGAATCGAAAGCTTTCTTCAGATCTATGAATGCTATATATGCTCTTTTGTTGTATTCCCATACCTTTTGCAACGTAATTTTCAGAGCGAGCAAGAGGTCCGTTGTGCTTCTGTTCTTTCTATATCCGTGCTGCTCTTTCCCCAGTCTTGGCTCTACTACTATTCTCAACCTTTTCTCTAGCATTTTCTCATGTTTTTTCCAAGTTTAACAAGGAAATTCCCCTGTAGCTTTTACAATCTCCTGTATCTCCTTTTCCCTTATATATTGGCACCATAATTGACTTTCTTCATCCTGTTGGTACTTTATTCTCCTTCCAGCACTTATTAAACAGTTTCTAAAATACTTCTTTCATTTTCTCTCCTCCTTCTTTTATCAATTCTATGGGTATCCCATCTTTCCCCGGTGCCATGCCGTTCTTCATCGCTTTTAGAGCCTCCTCTAATTCTTCCATAGTGATCTCCACCTCCTCCTCATCTTCTTCTCCCTCTACCATCTCTTCTCCTCCCTACTCCTCCTGTTCATTCAAATTAAGCAGTTCTCTGAAGAATTATCCTTGATTTTGCACACTTTCCTTTTTCATCCTCTATATGTTTTTGCCAGTTTAAAAATGTTCGTTCTTTCTGCCTTCCCATCTTCCATCATTTCTTCTGCCTCTCTCTTTGCAGCCTCCTCTTTTATTCTTAATTTCACTCTCTCTGCCTCATTTCTTGCCTCCGCATACTGAGCCCTTGTTTGTACAGTTCAATTTTTCAGCCACTTTCTCATCAATACTGTTCTCCTCTTTATTGCCTCCTTCACTTCTTCAATCCACCACTTCGTGTGCGTTTTCTTCGTTTCCATTAGCCATCTTTTGCCTAGGGTCTCCTCTGCTATCCTTCTTACAGTTTCTTGTATTTTCCCATCTCTTATACTCCTTCTAATTGTTCTAAGTCACTCACTAAGTCCTCTCCTTTTCTCCTTCCCACTCTTGCATTGAAATCTCCAGTCAGCAACAATGCATCCTCCTCTCTTCTTCAGTACTCTACCTTCTCCTCGAGCATTTCCATGAACTGTCTCTTTTCCTCTTGTGTGTGTCCCTGTTGCGGCGAATAGTCCTGATAGAAGCAGTATCTCTTCCCCTTGATTTTAAAGGTGTATCTTATAAGTCTTTCGCATATGACTTCTATGGTTTGCATGAATGGTGACATCTTCAACCCTACTATGAAGCCCACTCTATGCTTCCTGATTCCTTCCTCTACTCCTTTATATATCAATACATATCCTCCTCCCATATCTCTTCCTCTCTCATCTCCTCTCATTCGCATCTCCGCCATTCTCCATCACGTCGATCCTCCTCTCCATCATCATCTCCAGGATCTCCTCCTCCTGTCCACCTTACATCTCTATATTAAGCGTCACGCATATAATTTTAAAAGAATTTTCCAAGTTCCTGGTCCAAAGTCATTTCCGTGGTATGTTACCTAAAAGTGTTTCAATTTCCGAGGCTGGTCCTTGAGTATTGAAAGCAATTTCATTTCGGCCAGTGGCTTGCTAGGCCTATCCTGCCCTATCCAGAGCTCCATTCGCCGAACCCAGGATGCAGGAATTTGAAATGGACTTTGCACCCTATACTATATGATATATATATACTATATATATATAGTATATATAATATATTATTATATATATATATATGAGTAATACGTATATTAATAAAAATATATAATAATATATATATTATATATAATTATTAATATTTAAATATATAATATATATATATATTAGATATATATTTATATATAATTAGGTGGGCTGAAATTTTTAAAACAAAATGTCAGGTGTCCTAGTACCTGGCTTTTGATGTAAAAAACACATTTATGACAAAAAAAAAGTGGTAGTCATTTATAGTCGTCCCACTTGACCTTAAGTTCAAAAAGGTTAAAAATCTAGTATTTTATCGGATTAAGGGTACAAAAATGTCCATAACTTTTTTACTATTCATTAAGAAATCCATACTAGTGGACAAAGATAATAGCAGAAGATTTAAAATGTTATTAAATAACTTTTTCTTGTAAAGTTAATAGTCTAGAATTCCCAGAAAAAAAAACTTATTTACTTTAAATTTTAAAAAAAAAATTGATAGTATTTAAATTGTTATCATTTATATCAGTTTGCTTATTTTTCAGAGCTTTTATTATTATTAGTTGAAATTTAATTTATAAAATTATGCAAAGATAAATTCTGTAAGTAAATTTCTAATTAATGAATGCTATAAACCATCTCCGAAGAATTTCCACCAGGAAGACTGCCAACCTTAAAGCAGGTATTGGAAAGATACCTTTTTTTTCAAAGAGTATATAACAGAAAATGTTCAAAGAGAAGTTGGTGAAGAGCTTTATAATTTATGGATAAAGTATAATGTTACCCATCTCTGAAATGCGTTCTCAAATATGATGAGATTAAATAATCACCTAAAAGAGTTTTCAAGACTTCTAAATTATATAAGAAAAGAATAAGCGTCTAATTTAAATGGACCTTCAAAGTGTATAAGAAATCAAACAAATATTTGACATATTCAAAAGACCATAAAATTTCTAGCAGCTGGCCAGTGAACGAAAATATTGTGCTAAAATGACAGATGTCATTAAGTTTTTTATGAGGTGAGTAACTGAGGTATGTTAAATGGAAACTACTTACCTCTTTTAATTTTATAACTTATAGATATTGGTAAATTAAAGTATCAAATAATAATAAAGTAATCAAAATATTATTTAATTTAAATAACATTTTGCATGTAATTTCTTATAAAGAATGAAATCTATCATAGTCTTAGTCAACAATGGTTCAAATTTTGATGCTTTCATTAATTGCACATTTTTTAAATTTTAAAAGGGTATCAGAAAACTGAATTTATGACCTTTTTTTACAGGACCAAAGAACTGTCAGAAGAGGCTACCTTGACTTTCAAAAACCAGTTCCTTAACAACTTTCTGAAGATTAAATTTAAGAAAAGAAATATCCAAGAAATTGAAAAGTGCCATAATGAAATCCAAAAAAATGATTACTTAGAGTCAAAACCAAGTTGTTCTTATCAACTTTATCCAGAAACTGATCAGGAAAGCCCATTTCAAAATCAGCATCTGAGGAAAACATTCGCAGTCCTTGTTGAAATGCTTGGGCAACATCTTCAACAATGATTCTGATCCTGATTATATTGCAGATGTTCTAGGTATCAACAAAACAGAAGGGAACTTCGAACATTAGCCGAAGCTTTTCTTGTAATTGTAAATTATGCTATTCAAATTATTCCTATAAATATACATATTGTGTAGCTGATCAGTAACATTTCAAAGTAATATCTAATTAAACTCTTTTAGTATTCAAATAGTGATAGGCTGGTGCAAGCAACACTTCTTCTGGATTGTAGACTTGGCTTAATAACAGAGGATAAATGCAAAATGTTATTGATTAGTAAGTACCTAGATGTTATTTACACATCCATATACAATTACATATACAATATAAACATTTTTAAAACTAATATACTATCCTCAAATTATTCACTAAACATGAATTTTGTGAAAACTAATCGATTTACCTACTAAGTTAAGCAAGACCAAAACTTTTCAGAAATAAGTTAAGAAAAGAAAGCAAATAAATTAAAGAAAAGAAAGGTAGAAAGAAGAAGAAAAAGTGTTTGATAAACCTGTTAAAGATTTTTGATGGAAAAAGAGATTTCAACTCTTTTTTTTTTTTTTCAATTTTTCTTGGGGGAAGAAAAGTGAAGAAAAATACTACACGTCTACCAATACTGAAGACCTTATATTTATCACTAGCGAGCCAGGTAATAAAATTTAAATAATTTTAGAAGTTAAATGGTAGCCTTTATCAGGGGCGTAGCCAGGGGGGCTGGGGGGGCTGCACCCCCCCAATTATCAAAAGTGCAATTTTTCAGCAGAAAACAAACAAACTAATATACTTATATATAAGTATATATATATATATTTCTATAGATAATTTATATATATAATATTATATATATATATATATATAGTAGTATATATATATATATAATAATATATATATATATTATATATTATTATATATAAAAGAATATATTTTAAAACTTATTCAGAAATAAAATCGAAGCAGTAGGACAAACAATGGACACTTAATTAAGAAAAATATGAAGGAAAATGGAGAAAAAACTTGTACCAATAATTGAAACTATACGTTTATGTGACCAGCAAGGTCTTGCATTAAGGGCTCAAGTGACGTCTGACGTATTGAATTATTCAACTCCAGCTGAAAATGACGGAAATTTTAAAAGCCTTCTTAGGTTTCGAGCAAATGGAGGTGACCAGGCTTTGAAGAACCACTTATTCCTATCGTCCAAAAATCAATGTATACGAGTTCGATGATACAGAATGAAATCATACAGTCATTTAGTCAGCTTATACAAAGAAAAATAGTGGAAGAAGTTAATATAAACCAATTTTTTTTCAGTATTAGCTTATGAAACAACGATATTTCCCAAACAGAACAGTTTTAACTTTGTGTAAGTACGCGATTGGTGGTGATGGAGTGATACTCCTTTTTACTTTAAGAGAGGAGTTTTTATCATTTGTTTCGGTTGATATCTCAGTAAAAGCTTTGGCAAATGTAATTTTGGAGACTCGGCTATCTTGGTTAAAACGAAAATTAAAGAGGCCCAGGATATGATGAGCCTCTTCCATGAGAGGCGAATTCTGAGGAGTGCAATCTGTTATTCGGGGATGAGTATCCTAAAGCTCTATCCACTTGTTTAGCACATTGTTTAAATCTAGATCATCTTTGTTAAATACATTCAGGTCGACCGAAGCGCACTAAAATCGAATAGTAAAAAAAAGAGTTTCTACTAGCCAAATAACAAGAGGATCAAAATGATGCGCGAGACCAGATGGTTGGTGTGAACGGCATGAAGCGGTTTACCTACAAATAATCATGGTACAAGAGTTTCCCAGTTTAGAAGAAATAAAAGAAGGTGCTGTTATTCTGGTCGACAAGCCTTTGACTTGGACTTCTTTCACGCACTCGAAAATAGAATACTTTATATGTTTTAAGTGAAGTTTAGATGAAATTAAATTAAAAACAGTTACAGAGTGTCCATTTGGACATTGGCAGTGCAATAAACTTTTGATCTTGAAAGTATTCCGGAAAACCTGAAAGACAAAAGGCAAACACATAGTTAAACCATATTCACACAACGAAAAAGGTATGCGAGAGCTTAGGTTATTGAGATAACAATTCAAAACTAGGAATTTCTCAGAAAAATCGTTGTAAATGTACCTACATCAGATGCCGAATTCATATTACCGGCATCTTCAGATTTTATCCGTTTATGATTGATGAGTTCTTTCGTTTGACTATCGAATTCTCTCCCAGAAAGCACTATCATTTCATCGTTTGTATAATTACCAGAAAAAGTCGAATGTACCTTATAAGCATAATTAGCATATGCATCCTCTTTTATAAAAACGACCTTTCAACCCGTCACGAGGACCACACTAATGAATGTAATGTGTGTGTCTTGCGTTACAGGAAATGGCCTGTTAGAAGAATGGGAAAACCAAAAACTCGATCGAGCTTTCTTGTCCAAGTGTGACCAAGAGGAGTTCTAACAATTGCAACTCTTCCTAAATCTTAGCAGGATTGCCTGTATCACCGCAACAGGAGAAAGAACTTTTCGAAATTAAGACGTCTGAAAACGTATTTGGAATAGTTTTGGAGAGGATCGCATACAGGTCTTGCTTACTGTCAAGTCATCGAGATCTCAGCACAGAAGTTAACAATGAAAATATTTTTGGAATGACCTCAGTCAAATAATATATATATATATTATATATAATATTATATTTGAGTGATAGTATATGAGTAAGATATATAATATATATATAGATGTAATAATTGTAATAATTAATATAATATATTTATATAGAATATATAATATAATTTATTAATAATATTTATTTTTATATTATTTTATTATGTGTTAATTATATACTATACTATACTATATATTATATATATTATATATATATATAATATATATATATTAAATAATATAAAATTATAAATATATATATTATATATATATATATATATTAATATATATAGTATATAATTAACTTTCATTTGAAATGTAATCACTTGCGAAAGTCGCAGCCCCCCCCGAAAAAAATTCCTGGCTACGGGCCTGATGTATTTATCTAAATAGTTTCTGTGAAATCAATTCACAACTTTGCAAACTTAATTTGTTAATTAACAAGTTATTCATTTTTCAGACGACTTCTAATCTTGACCATTTTTCACCAAGAGCGGAAAAGAATTGATATCGCCATGAATCTATAAGAAGTTGATGGTTAGGAATTGAAAATAATTATCTACTGGTGAAGGCAGATGGAAACATAATGTGAATACTGGTCATAGAAAATGGTTCAATAAGATATTTAGAGATGTTTCTTGAAAAACCATTACAACTGTCTTCTGCATCTAAATGAGCTACCATTGAGGCAGGTTTTCATGAAAGGAGGGCACAACGAAAGGTCCCGATAGGTTTGCAGGGGTCAATTGGCTCGAAACTAAATGGAAACGTATCTGAATGGGAAGTGGTAAAATTTAAACAAATACCATGTAATGGATTTATTTTACTAGATAATGAAACTTTAGACAGTCTCTCAACTGACCAGTACAATGCCTATCGCATTTGCTGCAGCATAAT
>JABUQX010132343.1:30000-31999 GCA_015478945.1 Trachelipus rathkii
AGTTTATTTATGATCGACTACCTATAATATATATTCCTTTTTACTGTATCATAAATAGTAATATATATATATATATAATATATATATATAGATAATATATATCATATATATATTATATATATATAATAATTAATATATATATATATATACTATATTATACACATATATTATATAGTATATATATATATATATTATATATATATAAATACATTAATATTTATATATTATATATTATATAATATATATAATATATAGATATATATTTAATATATATATAGCTATATAAATTATGAAATATTAAAATTATTTCCTATATATATATATATATCATAAATATAATGTTTGTATATATATTATATATATAGTTACTTATATATATTTATATATAATATATATATATATATAACTTAATATATATATATTATATATATGATATGATAAATATATAATAATATATATATTGTATATATCATGATTATTTCCCCCCCCCGCTTTTAAGCCCCACCCCCCTTTGAATAAAATATATCAACCCATCTTGTTGCGCCACCCACATACGAAACGTTTGTGATGACGGAAGTGTCATCAACCGACTTGAGTTTGCCCCTTATACATATATACATAACAAACACAGTGCATATTACACACACCCCTCACCGCCTTTCGCATACCTTCACCCCCTTTGGGTCTTTGTGCCATTGACTACTTGGTTTACCCCTACCCCTTTCATTTTTTCTTCTTCTTCATCTCGCACACACACCTGCGTTCGCGCGCCCTTCGTCGTGGGGTATTTGCTCATAGAGGATTCAAATGCACCGCTTATGCCTTCCGCCGCACTCCGCTCCGGCCTCCGCCTCCGCACCGGAAAATGGTTGCAAGAGGTTACTATTTATTCATATTGCACGATTGCCAAGCGCGCGATAGCCAGATGATACATTAAATTGATCGTAAAGCTCGTAACAATTATCTATTAAATTCATGTACGTGATAATATTTTGAGAAAGGTGTTTAAAATATATTGTTTTTAATTAAATTTCGATTATTATATAATATAATTATAATAATATATAATATATATATATATATAGTATTTGATTTTTCTATAACTATATACTATTAATAATATGGTATATATATATATATATATTATAAAATATTATATATTATTATATATGATATATACTAATATATATATATTATATATATATAATATAAATATATATATAATATATATATTATATTAAGTATATAAATATATGTATATAATATTTTAAATATAATATATAGATAAATTTTATATATATATTAATGATATATATATAATATATATACTATATATATATATAGTATATATATATATATATAAATATTAATATTAATATATATATATTATTTCTATATTATTAATATTATTACTTAGGCTAAAATGATATTATATATTAGTATAATATATTAAATATATAATTAAGTATATATATACTATTATTTCCCCTCTCCTTTTTACCTCTACCCCCCTTTTATGCGTAATACTAATATACACACACAGGTGCGCACATAGAGCGTCATTGATGACGGAAGCATCAAACGTACGTGAATTGTTTATTTTACATCTACACATACACAGACATTATTCACACATCCCCTCACCCTCTTTCCGCTTACCCTTCACCCCTTATTGCTCTTCTTGCAATAGTGGGGTACTTCTTTACGCGTACCCCACTTTCATTTTTCTTCTCCGCGTCATCTCGCCGCACACACCTGCGTTTTGCGGAAATTTCCTCTCGGAGGAATTTTCGCACCGCTTCTATAGCCTTTTTGCCGCCGCCTCCGCCTCCGAAACCGGTCCGCTCCATTCGATTCTGGTGCTACGTATCCGCTTCGGTGTCGCTGCATGACTGACCGTGCGTCAGATGCGTCTCATAAGTAGAGAAGGTTGTACCCCTACCGCCCCTCTCAGTGACCCACCCACTAAAGTGATGATAAAATGGAAATATGAGTTGGA
>JABUQX010132344.1:0-28063 GCA_015478945.1 Trachelipus rathkii
AAGGAATATGGGGAGGATGGTTTGTTAGGTGTAAGACGCGGGTATTGATTTCAGGACAAACTATTATGTAAAAGAATTGAATGTGTATCAGTTGAATATGCTATTATATCAAAAAGCAAAAAGTGTAATTATTATATAGTGATTTAAAACATAAACAAAGCGAGTCTGTCGAATCGTACCTGTTTTTGTTTTAGATGAAAGAGGGTTTTCTCAAGATGTTTTTTCATATTAATCGCTAACATATTTTCATTTGAGGTTGTGAAAACTCTGTAGTTCTAAGAGGAATTGGTAAACATTTATCCAGCACTTCTATTAGTCGACTGTGGATTGTCTTAAGGACTTCGTTACCTATGTAGCAGAATTTGAGCATTCGGTCTTACTTCGAACAGATATCAAACGGGATTTCTTTCCATAAATGGCAATATTAGTGATAGCAGACGAGTCTTGAAGGGAGTCGTGAGGTTGCGTAGATGCGTTCTGATGGAAAATTGAGAATTGTTTTAGTAACACAGGTTTTGCATACAAGTGCGAGTTGGATGTAAAACATAATAAAATAGACAGTTATCAACTCATGTGTTAACACTCGCGAGATTGTCACTATAAGGGTATCCAAAAAAGCCAGAATTTATCTAATTTGCTTTAGGTGTCTGTAGAGAGACAAAAACTGAAAGTTATTATAATTAGAGAACATTAGGATTACCATAATGTATGATTTTTACTTATAGGATCTATATCATTTCCTTAAGATTGATGAGAGAAAAATAGTTATTAATAAAAAATAATTTAATCCTACTTACTTGAGAGCATGTTGCAAAATTATTGTAATGATATTTTCAAATTTAGCTCATAAAATTGGAATATTTTGCTTATTTGTTGATGTCTAAAGTGACTATAATTTTATCAAACAATGTAATGAAACGGTTGATAATATCTTCGTGTCCTAATAATAGCAAAGGTTCCAAAAAGGCGTACTATCAGCATTTGATAAATAGAAATGAATTGAGTGGTCTCTCATTGAAATGGAAATATTCAAAAAGCACGACAAAGAGAATTTTCTAATTGACTTTTCGGTTGTAACATAAATAATATTGACTTTATTTAATATATGAATATTAATATTTGTGATCTTTTATTAGAACTCAAAAGTCTTCACATTCTAGTTGTTCGAATAATACCCTTAGTTATATCTTATTAAATTAAATATAATATATTAAACATTTACTAAAATTACGGAATCACTTTAGTTTCTTAAAATTTTCACATTACATTATTAAGAATACTTAACATACAAATGTACATCTTTATGTGTTACCTAATATACTCAACATTTGAAATGTATTTGGTAAACCTAGAATTCAAAAATTTTGGCATTTCGCTTGAAGTAAAAAATAATTGGCATTGTATCATAAAAGCAAAATATTTTATTGGATTTAAAAAAATTTTATTATTTTGGGGTATATATATTTTTTGAAAATTTAAAAAATAATTGTTATATTTAATTTTCGAGATATCTGTAACCGGTTATGGAATCCTACTGGTTTTCTAGATAAACAAGAAGGTTTATGATAACTTTATCTAAATTTTACGACGGTCATTGTTTGTCTGTAAGTCTACATTAAGGTGTCCGAAATTTAGAAACGCTATCCATTACAGTCGAAGTCTTTCATAGACTGTATCGTTCGAGATATCTGTAATTATTTGCGTAATGTACTTAGAAACTTGAGTATGTTTTATCGGGAGATTTTTGACAGCATGCCTTGTGAGAAAAAAAATTAATGAGTTTACTATTGAAATATGCAATTTTCTAAAAATGCTATGGAAAAGTTTAATTATAATTAAATAGTTTTAGAATATATATACATAAAATTTGAGATTTATATTTTTAAATATGAAGAATTGTGTTCAATGTATTATTGTGATGTCTCGCTAGTATATTGTTAATGGTACGTTGACTCAAAGTATTGGTTCATTGGATATATGGTGGGTGAAGAATCATTTCGTTGTTAAATAAACAGAGGATGATTAACTGTTAGAAAGATGACGTATACGAGCGCTATTCTAAATGTTGTCTGAACGAGTTAAAACGAATGTAGTAAATGAAGATACTAATCTAATAATAAGACAATAGAGGTATACGAAGTAAGATCATATTCCTAAATTTCAACATTTGTAAAAATGATTTTTTATATGTGTTTAAAATAAAATAAAGATAAAATAAAAATAAAAGTCACAAAAAAATAGTATTTATAATAAATTATAAAAGCTGAGAGTAATTTTTCATTATAGAAAAAAATAAATAGGTGTTATCAATTGAGCGATGCTGAATAGTTAAATTATACAAAACGTCTATGTAAAAGTGAAATATCTTTATATAATTAATAAAGTGAGATAGAAAATATAGAGATAGATATTTATAAATTAAAATAAATTATCATAAATAATTAAATTGATTTAATTAAATAAATATCTATATATTTCATTTATTAGATTTGAAAACCTGTTTTATTAAAATAAATTAATAAACTATATATATATATTGTAACGAATAATATAATATATATATAGGTATAGCTTAGTGTTTAGTTGTCATTAGAAGGTATTCACACCATGTACAGAAGTTTTAGAGACTCTTGAGGAAAGGATGACGCGATTTGCCTAAGATTTCGGGATTGGAAATTGATGATTGAGGTAAGAGGTGGTGTGTATTATGTATATCTAAAAATTATTAGAGTATGCTGATAACGGAGTATTTTCAGGCAACTTGAAAAGAATAAGTAGGTGATATTTATTACGAATGCAATTCAAAAAATGAATGGAATAAGGAGAAATTTGATTAAAAGTGTGATTTTGGTTGAAGTGTCTTAATTGTACGTTTTTTAATGAAATTGTTTTTAGTAATATTGTAGTATATTTTTAAAATATAATATATCCAATATATATTTCATTAGTTGTGGAACCTGTTTAATAAATAAAATAATATATATTAGATCGTATGCTGAAGCCAGAGTTTTGATTAGACATTTTCAACAATTTAGTAGTGCACGAAGGTGTGGTAGGTGGGGGCACTGCAGTGTTGGGAGAGATGTGGGATCCGGGGGTGGATTTTTCGCTAAGTATGGTCAACATTTGGTGGAGAGTGTAGGTTTAGGTAAAGTCGTAAGAATATTGAGTTAGGTTATAATGAGTATTTCAGTCATAGTTTAGTGGTTCATATACCATTCCGAAGCCTCAAAAAGTCTGAAATATAAGAGTGATGTGGTTGATTGATAGGTTTGTAGGGTAAATGTCTTTAAATATGAATCTTTTTTCTTTAAAATAAATTTCAATATTATGATGGTGGTTATATATATATATTGAGTATCATTAAATTAGTGAAAAACCTGTTTTTAATAAATAATAAAGATTTTAAACTTCAAGTAATAACGCTATTGTCTTTAAAGAGTTATTCATTACATTTATGCAAATCAAAAATGAAATAAATAATGATATTGTATAGGAACTCTTAGAAAGTACTAGTAAGGTTCCTAAATTTAATTTCGATTAATAAATGTTCTTTGTCAGCAATTCATCTATTAAAATCTGATGTATATATACGGATATTTTCTGAGCATGCTAAAGAAAAATTGTTACTCTACTTTGAAATGCTAATTTTCAAAAATGAACACATTATAAGATTAAATAATAGTAAGTTATAGTTTTAGGGTGTTCTAAAAGTTGACGTTTTTAATGGTAAGAATTGATTCAATAATTTGTTTTTATATAATATTGTAAATAATTACTTTATGAGTTTCTGAAAGATATCTTTGCTTGTACCCATAAAAACTAATTGCTGGTAAACATTTACTATACACATTTGTAGGTAGTAATTTTCATCATATATACATACAGTAATATTAGAATTCCCGAAAATAATGATATACAGTAATTATTTCCGTTATCCTGATCTCACATATACGTAATTTTCAAGCATAGTGTGAGAATGCATCGAGTTTTGTGTAATCTGACCGATTCTTACTCTGATAACGGATCCACGCTGTAACTTTGAATAAAATATTGTGTTAAATGTCGTCAATAAGTTTCAATAAGTAGAAATGATTATATTAATACGTTTTAGGTTATGTGGGCTTAAAAGTGGAACGTTTTTTAATGGGATAATATGGTTCTAATATATTTGTGTAGCTATCCAAAATATTTGCATAAGTTGTTTGAAAAACTACCGTCCTTTGGGTAAAAAAATTATTGAGTTATCTAAGGGCACAGATGCCACGACTATAATATTCAAACTTAACAGAATCACGAAGACTGTCAAAATTTTACATTGGTAGGGAGAGCAATATTGATCAACAGTTGGAATAATTATTTGTAAGTGTCTTCTGGAATAATTTACTATATTAGATGGATTGGTGTTGAACGGTTTTATTTCAAGGGGCATATTGAATAAAGTAAGTGTGTGAGTGTCGATTTGTATAGGCTCGTAATATATAAATTATCAATAATTAGATACAAAATAACCGGTGTAATCGAAATTTAGTAAGTATAATTTGTTTTATGAGGGTGTACTTAAATTGAATATTGTTTAATGTATGGAATATATTTCATAGTTATGCTTTTTATAGTACTAAAGTATTTCAATTATTGATGGATAATCGCTGTTTATATGAGAAAAATTATAACCTCCTAGAAAGTGACGGCATCATTTCGCACTTAGAATTTCCATACAAAATGTGTACAACCTCTTAAAAAGTACCCGCATTTTTTCCCTAAATTTCAACTATATATATAAGAATATCCCAACACATTAAAATTGCCAAGTTAAATCATTACATTTTCAGCAATATGAAAAAAGCAGTAATTATTAATAAACAGAGCCAGCAAAGTACTATTGATATAAAGAGAATTATTATTATGAATTGTTATATATAGGTGTCTTAAATTGACGATTTTTATTATTGTTAATGTATGTATATATCATCATAGTATTTTGTTTTATTATATCATTAAGATATTGATTTGGTAATAATAGACAGTGTTTAATAGGTAAGAATGATATATTTATACCTCTTAAAAATTGATACGAGGTATACTTTTTCTGATAAAATCAATTGATAAAGGGTTCCTCTTTTCTTTGAGTAACTTACTTAAAAGTACTATTTTTTTATCGCTAAATTTCAGCACATTGTTATGGATAATGTGATGTCTGGTGAAATCTTAAAATTGAAGTGATTATTTTTAAAACGAGCTTCAGCATTTGAAAAATATATGTGTTTTTTCTATTCCTAGTATTATTGCTTTATTTTTATATAAAAGTTGCATTTTAAAAAGAGGTAATTTTTAATTGTTATTAGGTGTTTTCAAGATTATTTGTTTTTTTAATATGTATATATCTATATAGTATTGTTTTTAGTTTACATATGTGTTGTATATGTGTGTATAAATTTAGTTTTAGATAAAAGTAGTTTTAAATCATTGTCTACATTATCGGGCTTTTTATCTTAAATTTTCATCTCTCTCAGACGAAATTATAGAACTCTTAAAGTAATGCATCTCTGGGACTTTCTTTAAATTCTCTAAAAGTTATCAAAATTAGAACTTTAGGTTGGTGATTCTCTTAAAATTGGTTTTTTTACGGATCTTCCAGCAATTTGAAAGAAAATTATCGGTGTTCGCGATTGAATACGCAGATTTCACGTAAAGCTGATAGATGAGCTAATTTAAACTAATTAATATTATTTTTAAGACATGTCCTAAAGTGGACAGTTTTTCCTTTTAATATGAGGAAATATTATCTAATTATATTTTGGTTGTATTTATAGGTCCAATATTTGTCATTTATAATTACTCCTATATATAAATTGCGCATGAAAAAGATTTTTAACTTCTATCAGAATTAGTACTTATTTGCAGTTAATATTGTTCTACATTCCCTATAATTTATGAAAATCTTAATTAAGTACGATTAATTTCTACTATAATTGTTTCAACATTTTGAAATTATATTTGGTAAACTCTATAAATAAAGTTCTGATTAACGGTAATTATATATCGCATGTTTGTAGAAAATTAAGGTTGATTGTTTCGTTTCTAATAGAGAGAATATGCTGAATATACTATCAAAATAGTATACAGTAACATAGTGAATTTATATTAATAGTTTATATGGGCTATCCACATGATAAATTGACGTTTATATTTTATATAAACATGTTGGCAATATTAATGTTTTTATAGGTTTATATGTACCTAATGAATTGTTCATATAGTTGTTAAACACCTGGGTTTTTAATAAGACAATCAATGTGATATATTAATATATCTCTAATAATTATTTACGCTTTTTCTTAATATTTTCACATTACATAAATTTAGATACTCTTAAAGTACGATCTTATTTGTTAAAGGAAGAGTGTTTAGGAAATTATTTGGTAAAGTCTTAAAAGTTAGAGTTAGTATTAACACGGTAGTTTATTCAGCGAGTTTGATAAATAAATATTGTGTTTCATCGGTGAAGGATATGCTATTTCAATATAAGCAGTAAGACAAGTGAAATTTATGTTAATCAGTATTTAGGTGTCTTAATTTGACTTTTTTTTAAGTGAAATTATCTTTAATATATGATTTTATTATAATTAACATAATATTGTTACTAGAATTAAAACCTTGATTTTTAAATAAAATAATATTAACTTCTTAAATTACAGTATTTCTTGAATTTTTCGACAATTACTAGAGTATATGAGTTTCAGAATCCTCTGGAATAGGTATACGATTTTTCCCTAAATTATTACAACATTTGATAATTATATTGATGGTAAGCATACTTTTAAAATTGGAGTTGTTTTAACGGTAGTTTTATACAAGTGCACACTTTATGAGAAAAAATATGTGTGTGTTCATATGAAAAATATAGCCCGTTTCAAGAAGTGACTTGAGGGAAATTGGATACTTTATTAAATGAGTTTAAAGATGATTGAACATTGAACGTTTTTTTTAAATGGAAATTCATAGATATTAACCCTTTGATAGTTTGCAAGGATATTCCGTTCTTCTGAGAGATATAATTTTGTGAAAAGTGATAATAAAAATTTTCAGACGTCTAAGGATTACGCGAAGAGTGGGCGTGGTCATAACTCTTGACAATCCATTCAACAAGTTAGAAAAGATTAATAAGGACATCTTATCAAAAAGTAAGCAGATTATTCCTACACGTTTACAACCTTGTAGAAATTTAATGTATGGTAATCTGTATAGAATTATGCGAGTTTTTAAACGGTATTTGCAGCATTCTGATAAAGAACTGTGATTTCTTACGTGTAAAAGTTGTCACGTCCAATTTCATAAAGAGCATAGAAAACGTGAGAGAGAGAAACAGTTTTAATGGTGTCTAAAAATGTGATAAGTTTGTTTTAATGAAATATGTGTCAATATTGTATCTTTTATACTCGGACAAGGACTGTCGACATGAGGAGACACACCTTTTATATACGAATATACAATTTACATGTCTAAAATACCGCCTTTTTCTGGTAATATTTTGACGATCTATAAAAATTTAGGACATCAATAAAAAAGTACTCGCTTTTCCGAAAATTTAAATCACTTGTAAATATATTTGAGAGAGACCTCTTTAAACTATATGTTTTTAGCGCGTATTTTTCAAAGGATTTGTGGTAGGAAAATATGATGTTTCATTGAAATGCTATTGTGTCACAAAAAAAATATTTGAACTTAGATAGGAGTTTTAGGAGAGAGGACTGTTTAAATGAGCACACTAATGCTTTCCTTACTCAGGAAATGTGATCCTATAATATTATTATAAGCCCTAAAAGGGATAGTTATTCGATAGTTGTGAAACTCTGTTTTTAGTCTATAGAAATTGTTACTGGATCTAAATATTACAGGTCTTTTCTTAAATTTTCATTAGGACAGACTTTAAACTAACTCCTTACTATCATTACGAACCAGTTTATATCTGTGGCTTATCACCATTTTGTCAATCTAGCATATGGAAGAAATTTATTGTTACCAGATTAGTTTATAAATATTTAAAAATTAGGTGAGAGTATTCTATAAACGGATAGTTTCCTAGTCCATTCCTGAATAAAGAATAAACCTGGTGTTCACTCGTCCGAACTGTAGATGCATTTCAAAAAGCTGAGAAGACGGAAGTTTTAATTCTTTGAGGTATGTTTAAGGGTGTCTAAATTGACTTTTATTTCAAATGAAATTGAGAGTTGAGGGTGATAGTTGTTTTTATATGTATTTCGAAGGGAAAAGATGAAGTTTATTCTAATTGAACATAAACAGTTTCCTGTTATTTGATTGCTGTAAAGACAATTTAGACAGTTCTAAGAATTACGCTTTTGTTCTGTCCATTCTAACCTTTACTATTGAGAGAAGGTAATAAATTTAGAACGACTTATTACATTGCTCTGATTTGTATAGTAATCGCTATCTATAAATGATGTTCAACATTGTTGAGAATTTGATTTAGGTAAAAATGTGCTATAAATCTATATATGAGAAGTAGTTTTTTAACGAGAGAGTATCTATTTTTCGAGCATTTGAAAATAATTAATGCGTAGTTCTAATTTTGAACATGAATAGATCAATTCTAATAAACACAAAATAAAAGTGAATTATTTAATTATGTTGTTATGTGAGTGCTTAAAAGTTGAACGAGTTTTAGTTATTAATGAATTTCAATATTTGGTCTGTTTTTAGTTATCTAATGTATTGTAAAGATGGATATTGAATACATTTAACTGCTATGAATTATCTTGATATAAGAAATGTATAGACGTTCTAAGCACTGTTCGAACAATGTCTAATTTTCTAGTGAAGATTGTAACAGCTTACAGATTAAATTCGTAGTGACACGGACTTAAAATATACGAATTTGTGTCCTAAGCAACAATTATGCAAAATTTTTGGGTTATAAGCGTACTTTAATGAACGAGATGGAGGTTTGTTAAACAGGTAGTATCTGAGAGTACATACGGGTGCGCATTTGGAAAAAAAGAGATAGCGGCGCTGTAGCGGTGAGGTGTTCTCAATGAAGATGCGCAAATTATCAAAAAGCATAGCAATATTTGATTATCTAGACTTAGCACATGTCTCACACACTGTTTTTTTAATGAATATGCGAGATATTTTGTGCTTGTTGTGAGAGTATGAGCGCATGAGCGTGAGGTACTTCGTAGTGAAAACTTGTTTTAGTATCAAATCAAACTTTATCACACGTGTTCGCTGAGAGAGTTAGCGCTTTTTCCATAATTTTCACATGCGGCACACATTTAGACTCATTCAAAGAGACGATAATGTTTTCCCTAAAGTTGCAACAATCTGATTAGAAGTAATTTGTAGGTAATCTTCAAGAGAAGTTTTGTAAACTGCGTACTACCATTCAGTCACTTTGGATAAATATGGTGATTTTCATTTGAAGATGAGCTATTCAAAAAGCAGAAACGTTAAATTATTTATTAATAGTTTTAGGTGTGTCTTAAATTTAATTGACTTTTTTAATGAAATTTTACAATTTTTTGATTTTTATGATACCTAAAATATGTTCAGTTATATGGTTGTGAATAACCTACTATGTGTGTTTATATAATAATTAAATTAACTTTACTAAAAAATTACGTGTACTCACTTTATTTCACTTAACGTTTCAAACATTAGTCAAATTGTAGAACTTCACTTTAAAAGTACGTAATTTTTTCCTATAAATTTACAACATATTTGAATTATTTAGGTAAAATCTTAAAATTAGAACTTTTTTTAACGGTATTTTCAGCATTTAGTAAAAATATATATGTATTTCATTGAAATGCAATTTCAAAAAGCAGAGATGAGAGTATTTGTTTAAATTGTTATTTAGTGGTCTTAATAATTGAACGTTTTTAATGAAATTTCAAATATTTGTTTTTATAGTACCCTCTAATGGGTGTATTATTCATTATTGGGAAAACCCTGTTTTATATAAAAAAGTTTAAGCTTCGTGAAAATGTTACTGCTTTTGTATTCTTATAATATTTCAACATTACGAAATTTAGAATATATCTTAAAAGTAGCTCGAATTTTACTAAAGTTATTCGATAAAATTATAGAAATTTTAGTTAACTTAATCTTAAGATTGAGTTTTTTTACGGGATTTTAGCAAGTGCATTTGAAATAAAATGAATGGTGTGTGATCATTGAACATCGCAGATATATATGTCTGAAAAGGCTGAATATGTATAATTGTTAGTTAAATAGTTTTTGATAGTTCTATAATTACGTTTTTTTTTAATGAGAGGTTGAAAATTTTTTCAATACCAAATATGGTTCAGATAGGAAATATTGGTTTCAGGACTAAGATAAAATTCGAACGTTCTAAAATTACGCATTTTTCTCTGTGAAATTTGTGCAGAGTACAGAATTTAGGAGACCTCTTAAGAAGTACGCATCTCTAAATGATTCCTAAGACCTGAGAGAATTATTTGATAATTTCGTTTGAGAGTTAAAATCTTAAAGTAGATTTTAACGGCTATTTTCCAGCAGTTTGAAATAAATCTATCGTGTGTTTGCATTGTATTAGAGCCTAGAATCTAGTCAGAAAATCGAGAAACAAGGTGGAGAGTATTAATAGATATATTTAGGGTAGTGTTAAATTGATCCGTGTTAGTGTATATTTCAATATATTCGGATTCTTTTTAATACATAAGTATTTACATTAAGTTTTGAAAATTAAGATGGTCATTTATAGATAAAGAATTATACATACTTTTAAAATTACAATTTTTAAATAGGATTATTAACACATTAGCGAAATTTTAAGTAATCCGTCACAGTAAAAGTATTCGAATATTTGTTCCCTATAATTTATTCTTAAAAGCTATTAATATATTGTAATATATCTTCTTAAAATCGAAGTTATTATAAACGAGGAAGTATTGTTCCAGACATATATGAGTAATAACAATATATATGTATTTTCTATGGAAGGATGCAGATTTCAACAAAGCCAATGAAAATGAGAGCAGTTTATTAATTGAGTTATAGTGTCTTTAAATTGTATCCATTTTTGTTAGATGATATATCAGATTCTCATATATATTTGGTTATATGTGATACCAGTCTGACCAAATGATATGTTATATTTGTTTGTAGATCAATTATTCGTACTGTTATATATAAATTAAGAATATTTGTCATACTTGTAAATAAGCGTAGAGTTGTACTTAAATCTCAGAGAGGAAGTATTTAAGAATATGAGATCTTCAAAGGCTATCAGTGCCATTGTTAGGCCTAAAGAGTTCATAACATTTGAAAGTTATTTGGTAAATGTCGTTGAGAAAAGGTTGAGTCTTTGCTATAACTCTCGGGTAAATTTCAAGTTCTCAATTGTTGTGAAAAATAATTGTTTTCCATATCGAAATGCAATTCTATCATAATAAGCTGAACTATAGTGGCTGAATTCTAACAGAATTTCAATATTAAGTATGATGCTTTAGAATTTTTTTTAAATGATGATTTTGTACTATTTTATTTGGTTTTTTTTATTATATACCTTGAACACAGAAAGCATATTCACGTCTGTGAACAACCTGAGTTTCATATATATAATTTATATTCTATATATAAAATCGCATGGCTGCTTTTTCTTAATATTTTCCAAACAACAGAGAGATTAGAAACACACATATAGTAAACCAGTAGATTTTTACCAATATGCTAAAGAAAAGTAAATTAATAAATTTAAATTAAAATCTTGAAATATTACATTGCCCAATGACTTTATTCTTCCAACTCACAAAATTCTGAAAAATGTTGTGTAAATTATTTTGAGATGCCATTTCAAAAAGCAGAGAATATAGATTGTATGACCAAATTTTAGGGTGGGATAAAAGAGCGAATATATGATATGTATTTAGTACTTAGTTTTATATCCAATATATTGTCATTAAGATTTGGATATGAACCTGATCTATGAATATAGAGATTCCATCAGAGGTTAAACTACGTTCTAAAACTTACACGCTATATCTCGCATAATTTTTCAATGAGCGGAATATTAGTAAGTTATTGCCAATTTACTGAAATGTGTTATTACCTCGTGGAAATGATTTAACAAATTATTTGCCAAAAGCGTTGAAATATTCTAGCTGATATTATACTGAGTATATTGAGTTCAGCAATTTGCAATTTGAATATAATCTCATGAATACCAAATTCTTATACAAATCTAAAAGAGAATTTTTTAATTTTTATTTAGATCGATTCTCTATTATTCAATTTCGAGAAAGTTGTGAAGATTTTCTACAATAAAAGATTATCAGTAAACATAAATTACCTGTCTATTAAATTAAAAAACATTTTTCTTTCACTATAAGCATATTATCGAAATCAATGTGTCGATCTATAATATTACACATGTCTACAAAGTCTTAGTAGCTCTTGTAAAATAGTACGCATTTTTCCTAAATTCAATATTAATTTCTGTAGAGAAATACTTGAGAGAACTTTGAAGTATGACGTGGACTAGTTCAGTTACGATTGTTAGAGACACACGATATTTCGATTTAGTCTATTCGTTATATGTGAGACTTTCCAAAAAGCAAGATTAAAGTGTAAGTTTATTGATATTAGCTTTACTTTAGCAATGAGATTCTAATATTGACTTTTTTTTAACGTATATATATCAATTATCTTGTTTTTATATATCTTTTTTTTTATAAAACTAATAATTTTTTCATTTCATTTGTGAGAAAAGAGGGTATTAGAATACAAGAAAATGAATATTAACAGTTCATAAAAAAACGTCTTATCTGTGATAATCGTTGAGCACGCCTTATACAGGGAAACGATAAGTAGAGCTACGTATAAAAAGTACTCGCGTAATATCTTTCAATTCTCAACTTTGAAAATTATGAGCTGAATCGTATGATGATTATTTCACAGCTGGTATTAGTGGATTCAGCATTGAAATGATGAAAGACTGGAAGTGATGTATTCGATCTCTGAGAATAAATGCTTCATTCTCAAAGCAGAATCAATGATAATAAGGATTTTTTATATAGTATTAAGTCTAAAAATTGAGTATGCGGTTTCTACAACTATAACAATTCGTTAAATATATGGCATGATTTATATGTATGAAAATATTATATATAAATGCATGTTCGTTTATATGAATAAAAAATTTTTAAATAAAACTCCTCAATATCATTACTCTTTTTTTAAATCTTTCAACGATACAGTGAATTAGATTCTATAAAAAGCAATCGATTGATATATCACAACACTAATTTTCAACAGTGAATATTATTTAGCTAATTCTTAAGAGAATTAGAGTTTTTTACGGAGGTTTTCAGCAATAGAAATAGAGATATAAAACCATGTGAGTTCACTTGAAGGCAGTTTGTCACCAAAGCAGAAATATCAGATGTATTAATATGCAGTTGAGAGTGATCTATAGATATTAGATTCGTTTTTTAAATGAATTCAAACCTCATTTGTTTTTTATCTATATGGTGGCTAATATTTCTTAGTTGTGAAACCTGTATATTAACTACAACAATGTTAAGAAATAAGTTTTATGATTTTTGAAAAACTAGGCAAAAAATACCTTATCACTTCTATATATTCACACCCGAACGTTATAATCAAATTGGAGGATAAGATCAACATTAAGCTCAGATAATTGAAATCACGTAATATTATATCTAATAACATGATTGTGAATTAACCTAAAATATCAGAACATTTGAAATTATATGGTCCAACATAGAAATAATAAATTACAGGTTTTATTTAACGAGTCTCTCTCTCCTAGTCATTCTGAAAAGACTAATGTGTTTCAATTGAAATGCAATTTCAAAAAGCAGAAAAGGAGAATTTATTATTTTCTATTAAAATTGACCTTTTTTTAATGAAATTTCAATATTTGTTTTTTGATAGTATTCTGTCGCATATATATTTCATTAATAAGAAACACTGTCTCACTAATTAAAAAGAGTTTCTATATCACTTTACTAATTATATTAGTTTCGAGTCTTATTATCTATTATCTAAATTTTCTCATATCTGTACGAAACTTTACTAAGAATTATCAAAATGTACGAATTTTTCCCTAAATTTCCCAACATTTGAAAATAATTTATATTAATATTCTTTAATATATATATATGAGTTGTGTAACGGTATTTAGTACAATTCGAAAATAATGTAGTGTGTCATTGAGAAATGACGTTAATTATTCAAAAGCTTGAAAAAATGTGCATATTTTTGTTTTATGTAAATGAGCTTTAGATTTCTTTCAAATTGTTATATATTAATAGAAATTTCATATCTGAGTCTTGGTAATATACAGATATTCATGAGATATTTGCAATACTGCTTGTGGTCATACAGTAGAAGAGTTTGAACTTCATATATGAAAGTACTATTTAATATTATTATATTGCGCGCATTACAAATTTTAGAACTCTTAAAGGTGTACCGAGATTTTTCCACATATAAATGTGTTAAATCAGGGTTTTTGAGGAATTCACTTAATTATAGATATTGCAGATTATCTATAAACGCTATTTACAGCATTTGAAAATCTTATGATGTGATGATACATTGGATAGTATGCAATCTTCAAGAAAGCTATGTAAAATTGTGATTGATTAATAGTTTTAGGTGTCTTAATTGGAGGTTTTTTTTTATATGGTATATTATTTAATATTGTTTTTTATATACGCAAATATTTCATATGTATGTGATATAACTTCTGTTTTAAATTCAAATCTATACACGATGGCGTATAAACTTACGCAAAATTCTTAAATTTATCTAATATTGCGTTCTTTAAACTATTTAATAAAATGAATGACTGCTTGTTAAATGTTCATACTAATTTGAAATTATTTGTTCAGATCTATTAATCATTGAGAGTTTGGTTAACGGTATTTTATCATGAGATTTAGAAAATATAAATGTGGTTTTCATTGAAATTAGTCACTAATATTCAAAAGCAGTAAAATGAGAATTATTAATTATTTTAAGGTGTTGTTCTAATATTGACGTTTTTAAATGAAATTTCAATTTGTTTATTTTATATACTCAAAATATGCTCAAAATATAGCAATTAACACCTGTTAATTTTATAAATAAATAATATATTCACTTCTAAATTACGTAGTACTTTATCTTAAATTTTACGACATTACACATATTATATGAGAACTCTTATAAAGTTAAACGATTTTACCTAAAAATTTCCAAACATGTATTGAAATTTAATTTGGTATATCTTAAAAATTGAGATTTATTACGGGATTTTCCAGCTATTTGAAATAAATCATGTGTATTTACATTGAAATGCTATTTCAAAAAGCAGAAGCGAATTTATTAATAGTTTATAGGTGTCTTATTTGAGTTTTTTTGATGTAATTATCATATGACATGTATATTTTTTAATTCAATTGTATTTATTATCATTAGTTGGAAACACTGGTTTTAGGAAAAAGTTATTGCATAAACTTCTAGAGGATCGTAGAAAACATATTATTTAAGAGTTTCATTACAACATTGATTAGAAATCTCTACTAAATTATGTGATAATTCACGCATATTTATTCAACATTTAATAGAAACTTATGAGAACTAGTCATTTTAAATAATTGTACAACTCCATAACTAATCGGTCACCGATTCCCTGAAAAATACAATAGGTGGGTGTGTTGCGTTTCCGCAGACATATTAACAGATTAATATTATTATCAACGACAAATTATTAGTTACCCAGTTTATGAATCACTTTACGAAAAGAAGTGACGTCAGGATTATTTTGAACAATGACGTCACATAATTGTTAATGAATCGCTCATCCTCTTCACACATTAACGGTCAGATGGTTCCATTGTTTGCACTTTGAGGATTTCATCGACAATAATTTTATTATGGGGTAGTCGTTCGACGGAAATGTCTTGTAAATGTGTAATAACATCCTAAAATGTATACATTTTTAATCAATTAAAAATCAACCATAGACACGCATTTGCAACATATAATAATACCCTGGTCAATTTTGTGGCTCTTTACGAGCTAAGAGCGTGGAATGGGGATTTATTACCAAAACCCTCACATATATTCAATAATGTATCACAAAGTTCTAAGGCCGGATGTTCTATGTAGTTGTTCTATGAGGTATTTATATAGTGGCGTTCGCCGAAGCTGTATTGTGCCAGGTGATGTGCCTACAGATGATGTGTGCCATCACTCGTTGGAGGCTACTGCTCTCAAATATGCTTATTGAGAGTTGCATCTGTCTCGAAGCTGACAGTTGAGATGCGCAATAATTTGGAGTCATTGCGGCGCCCATATGGAAGAGTGCCACATAGTGCAGTGAGTGCCACATACGTGCAAGACTGAAGTGCCCAAAACTATTTTTTCCAGCCTTTCCCGCCTACCAGCTGTTCTCTTGCCAACATTGCTCCAATAGTGGAGTTGAGAGCCTAAGTATAATACAATAGCCTCTAATTATGGGGCGGGTCTATATCGCGCCACGCCTCAGCTTTATGGAGCTCTATCTTAACCAGTGTTCGTTATGTCGAATGGGTTTGTTTGACAGTCAAAAAATACCGATTCGCGTTTGACTATAGATAGAATTACAGACAAAGTTCTGCGCTAGGCAATGATGCTTGTCCATATCGTAAGACCGTTTAGTCACTATTTATTTTATATCTATATATCACCCTTTATAAGCACTTACACTCCGCCGATACGACACTTACGATTAACCATCATACAACTTGACACTCACACACCAACAGGCAGATACAACTTTAACGTTTACACTCACAAACAACACACGTCGATATTTTGATGCCTCAACTTTAAAGTTCCCTCAGCATTAATGCCTCAGGATTGATGCCTCAAACTTTGCAGGTTCATCCTTTGATGACTCATCTTTGATGACGGCATTTTGATACCAAATCTATATTGAGTCGATTCCATTCGCTGATGAAATCACTTTGATGGCTCCATCTCTACCCCGCATCATAGAACAGAGTTTAATATTAGATGTCTTCCCCTAGATCCATAAGCTAAACCACCAGGGGCAGTGTGGCACTTCCGTGTGTGGGCTGCTCCGAGGCACTCGAAGGTGCCTCGCGCCGCTTCGAGCCCGACTGCGTGCGCCGGCAGGCGCGCGCAGATAGCGCTGCGCGACCACGGACCGCCTAGCGCTGCAACCCCGCAAGGCGATGCATTAATTTCCCGCGTTTCCGCGTGCAACCAGCGCCTTGCGCAGCGCAAGCAGGCGCAAATATTCCCAGCGCGAATGAAAAAATATAATATACTTATAAGTACTCATTTTTATATTTCATACTTAAAAACATTTTTATTAAAAACCTTTTCGCGGCGAACATCTATAGATACTTACTGTAACTCATTATAGCCCTATTATTTAACACATATACTTATTATCATAAGTCTATTAACTATTTTAAACTTTTGGATTACTCTTAAATGATAAACCGCTATATCTATTTAATTATTATAACATTTATTAAAAATTAATGGAGAGTAATGTAAAGTAAAGGTATTTTATTGCAATAGTAGAGTCTATGATAATATAATTACATTTTATTTTTAACTACAATTTAAGTTTAATAATATAATTATTATAAAAAAACATTAACTTCTACATATCCTAAGCAGTAAGATCTAAGTATAAAAATCAATAATAGAGGTGTTAAACCGTATAAGAATTAATGTAGAATATGAATATGCCTTTATGTTTTACTGCTTTATACTAGCCTTTACACTCAATTTTTTATAGATCATTAAATAGCTTATAACTCATAATGTTTTAATATGATAAGTATAAAATATAACATCTATTAAGACTCAATATATATTTTTAATTAATCATTTACACATATACCTCATTAAAGTCTAGTAAATCAGTAAATTCAATATAAGGTGTGACCAATATAATCACCTAATATATAATAAAGTAAGTAGTGAGTTAAATATATAGTATGCTTTTGTTTTACCGCTATCACTAGAGTCATATATAACATCATTAGTTTTTATCATAAGAGCTTATTAACTCAATTTTAAACTAGCATTATTTAAATAACTATCTTTTTATTAACTGAAAACATTAACATGGTCTTGTTGAAAGAAGCAAAATTTATTCACGATAAATCACTTAGCGACTCTTGTAAGAAGGAGAGTAAACAATAAAACCAAAATGGTATATCCCTGATTAACACATAAGAGTATCACACCTGGTTTATACTTTATAATCTATGTTAACACATTGCCTTTAGAGAGCTTTAAATACTTCACAGTATATTTAAATTACATTATAGTATTGTTATTTCTTTTTATTATGTTTTAAGTTATACATATTTTATTTATTATTCTTATATTATACTATTTATTTATCTTATTTTTATTTATAATTTACTCTTATTCTAATTTATTCATTATTCTCTTTCTTTTATATTTATATACAACTATTTATTTTTTCATTAATTTTATTCTTTTTATTCTATAATTATTACATTAAATTTATAAACTTTTATTTTTTAATCCTATTTATTATATATATTAATTTATTTATAAATTATTATAAAAAACTTAGTGTTATTTACTTCATGGCTAATTTAATTGTATATTTAATTATTATTTAGAACACACATACAATTATATATACATCTACTATTATACTATACATATAATATATATAATATATGAATTGGGGCAATGAATGACGCTACACGTGAGGCAGCACTATTACACCAAACGACCCCTTAGCTCGTCAACTATCGGTAAACTTATTGCAGGCAAACTTTAACAACTGTCAGATACAGCAGTCATATGCTACGAACAGGGATTGACAAGCATTATAATACATCACAGTTTATCACATTATCACTATGAGGAGGTGACAAGGCCTCAACTCTAGATTATTTTAATCTCTATGAGCGAAAGACAATTTCACACAATAATCGGAAATACAGCGAAACAACGCACCTACCCACATCACCAGACTGAAACTGAAAAAATTGTTAAAATCCATTTATATGTGATTTAAATTTTATGATAACTTTCTTACTGAACGACATAGACAGGAATAGTAATCAACTTAACGCAGATATTAAACAACGAATATTACAACAGTGAGTTGTGATCATCGAGCACATCGAGAACACAAAGCGAGGCAATTAGACGATTATTATATACACCTGTAATACACACAGATTTTAACTTCACTAGACACGAAAAGCGAAATTCGAAATTTCAGATATTATGACGTATATACAACACATTACAATCAAAGATGGTTTTATACTCCTCTCAAAAACTCATCAGAGAGAGATTATTTGTAATGGAATGGTAATTAATCTACTCAAAATATTCAGGAAAGGAAAGATGGAAGAAGTAAATGATTGTAATCTTGAGAACCGCACGAAAGAAAGTCAATGAAAGGTGGATGAACATAGGATTGCACCTAAAACGAGATGATTTCTGGGAAAAGAAGTAAGAAATATTTGGTCTACAGATTTTAACTGTAGGTCTTAAGAAAGTCGGAAGGACAGAGTATATATACATTAGTCAGTATCAGACAGAGTTAGGAGATAGATAAATCAGATACTGATGAATTTATATAAAAAGCATTGACGACAAGAAGGAAACCTAAGCATACAGGCTTAAAAATTTGAGACATACCAAATCAGAAACCAACAAACAACAAAAACCGATCGTAGAGCACGATATGCACAATAGCATTCCAACATCCACCATGGCTCAAAATTAAGGATGTAAACAGTAAAAGAGAAGAGTAAAATTTGCTGTTGGAGAGCCCACGCACCTAAATTTCGGTCAAAACAAAAGGTGTGTCTATAGGAGGAGAAGATTGCTCGACATATCAAAATTGAGAATAATATAATATACGTTGGACGATGGACTACACGCTCACCGTCTTTTACTTGTATACATCATATAAACAACACACAGATTTTATACTTAATATACAACGTACTAATATATATATGACTCTACTTATTACATACATATATATAAGTATAATATATAATAAATATAATAACGATAATTGTAAATAAATAGATATTTCATTATTGTTTTAAATTATATATAATAATACACTTCCACTGTTAATTATGATATTTACTTATTATATATATATACATTATTATTTAATATATATCAAATGATAACTTAAAATTATTTACAAATGTATTCTAAAACTTATATTATATTTACTATAAATAAGTACAATTTATATCTATAAACATTAAATTATTTGGTGAGTATATCAAAGTAATTTATTATTTAATATACTGATTTTTTTATAACTTTTTGTTATAAATTTTATATATGAATTAATATCAAGTTACATGATATTATAAATAACGAATAATTACACTAAAAATTTTATGAAATTTTATTATTAAAAAACATATAATTTTATTATTACACGATTACCTTAAAAGCAATACAATCCGGAACACAGAACTCTATTACGGTCAGGTCACCTTTTTCTTTACAACACTTATGTAACTCGTTATTGATTAACATAAAAATAAATTTTTAATCCTCTACTATTTGAAGAAAAGAATCAAGCACTTGTTTGTATATGCTATATAGAAGCGAAAATATCCCTGTTTAAGATTTGTTATTAGCGTATTTTTTTTAATTATTATCTGTCTTTATCTTTATGCTTTTTACTAATATAACATCTGTAGAAAGCCATGCTAGAAAAAAATTTTATGCACTGATCAACGAATTTATTATATAAAGTTCTAAATATATTTGTTATTGAAAAACTTCCTCCTACGGTTACACTTAACAAGTAACTAACTGTATCCTATAAATAATATTTCTTTCTATAGGAAAAAATTTCAATTTATTAACTATACTATATAATTAACATTAAAAGAACGATTTAAAGCAGAGCAGATGTATAAAAGGAGTATTTTTTATGGGTATATCCTTTGTTGATAGAAAAAACATTTTTTCATGTTACTGGTCTGTTAAGAAATGCTAATTTTTCTCTATAAGAAAGGGTATTGTATCTCACAAAAGATCCTCCATTTAAAAAATGACCCATTCGGTTATAATTGTTCTTCATGTACACAATGATTTTAATATACGCTTACTATTATTATTTACATGTATCTCATTTTATTTTCTCCTTGTAGTATCGATATTGTCATTTATTCAATCATGTATCCCATTTTGTTTTCTCTGAGCAATAACCAAAATCGTTGCTCTCCACAAAACCAAAATGAGAGAAACAAGAGCGACCAAACTCTTTTTACAAGATTCAAGTGTGTTCCACCAGCACTGAACTCCTTTCACACGACTCTATAATCGAAATCTGCGCGATCTCTCGTAATGATGCTGAGAATGAAAACAATGTAGTATGTATTTGTATACTTATATTTCAGGTTCATGTCATCTGGGTGATTCCTTACACTCCGTTGAGCGAATATTAGAGTTAGGTCTTCTAAGAATGTCTCCAGAGGTCACTTCCTATCTATTCTGTCTTAAGTGTATTGGATCATTCACAACCTGTATCCTTAATTCACATTTTTGCTGAGCTAATAATTTAGCTGCTTTCTTGGAGATAGCCAAGTCAAGAACTAAGTTATTTCTAATATTTGAATTTAGTACGCGGAAATTTGAAAGAGTGGTTAATTTTTTTTCATGTGGAAGTTCACAACCTAATAATCCAGCGATGATTTGGTAAGACCGCGCGGCTTACAATTTATTTCTGGACAGTTTGACTTAAGTAAAGGTAAAAGGAAATGATATTCTCCAATGGAATTGAACTTATCCACACATATTGTATATTTTAAAGAGACGAGAATATATATATATATGATTTTATTCATTTATATATATAAATAATTTATTAATTCAGGTAACTGAAACAATTTTACTATAAAAGAGAATCGGTTATTATTAGTAACGATGTTAACCCTTTGGACAAACAGTTAAGATGGGTTTATTTTAATACCTAATTTCTTAGTGAGATGAGAAATCGGAGTAATATGCCTTTAAATCTCTATAGTGACCTCGTCATGTGATTGTCGAGAATTATTTTATTATCTTTTTTGTGAATTCTTATAAGTGTATTGAAAATTAACATGTATTTTATTCTACCTCTCTTATCACCAACTAGACCCCCGGCAACCAAAAAAATTGTTATTGGTTAAATGCAAAATTCATATTTGTGGGAAACCACAGTGTGGAACAGGTTGCTATTTAACAACCCCTATTAACCGCTCTTATCAAGTATAAGATAGGGTATATTTTTAGTTTGGCTTTGTATATGATGAGAATTGTTTCCCTACATTTAAATGAGACAGATGATGAAAGTCGGTCGATGTTCTAACGCTTTTGGTTCTCTAATTTTTAAATACATGAACACATTATACGAGGCCCTTATACATAAAGATTGGAAATTAATCTCCTCAAAGGAGGTGCGCCATAGTATACATTATCTAGGGCCAGAATGTGGAATATCAAGATTCCCCGTAAGTAGGGTTTCATTCTTTTATATTATAGAAGAGAAACTCAATATGCGAGGGGTTTCTTGAAAAATATTTTGCAAAATGTGTGTCCTATAACGCTTTTAGCAGAATGATATTCAAGACATGCGGCAATTATCCACAGCAGTAATGTCTAAATAAATGAAAATAGATAGAACTTGATAGCGTAATTAAAGCAGATGTCACCAGAATGAATTAAGAATGGATACTCTGGGATATAATCGTATAGGTGGTGAGGAGATGTAGTTGGCAAATGAATTATTTCACTTATTTCTTGAGAGAGTTAGAAAGTAGGCGGTAAGACAGAAGATATCTACTTTCAACCCACAAGTTCTTATCAGTCAACAAAACTATAGTAAGACTTGTAAAACAAGTTTATTATACTACCTCGAAGAGTAAGGATAAAGCGCGAGGCGAGAGTAGAAAAACTTAGCGAGAGCAATCTTAGCTTGACTTAGCCCATTTCATTAAGTATAAAAAAACAATTTTAGGGTGTGGGATTATGAAGTGGGATATAACTACAAAAACAGAACAAAAGTCACGTTAAGGAACTTTTTGATATAGAGTTATGGTGTTGGGAGAGAAAAATATCAAATGAAGAAAAAACGACTAATGCAGGTATTTGAACACGTATCTAGTCATCTTAGGGTGGATTTGACTACATTTCAAAAGGCCTAAGCGCAAGAATTGATAAAACATAGTCAAAATTGTCTATTAGTACAGTACGTAAAGCGAGAATGGTGGAATAAAACAATCGAGATGGAAGGAAAGGACTATATGGTGTAATAATCTTCATGCTAATTAATCGGTAATTCCGTAATTCATTACAAGTTATACCAAGAATACTACGAGTCATATTTTAAAAGAAAACCGGTACTTGATTGATGAGGCTCTGACCAGTCTTACCATGCGATCGATCCGCCCTTCCACTAAGATTCTTAAACGAAAAGAATAGAAATATATTGCCACTTTATAGCCTGACTGAACAAGTAGATATTATCTTCTAACTAAGAGGCACCGTTTAAGAAGAATATAATATCAAGTGCAGGGAAGGTATTATCTGTTTTGGCGGAGGGTCAAGAGATAGTTATTCATTGGAGATGAGAATAAGGTGAGAGAAAGGTGAAGGGCACATGATGTATTCTGGTAGAGAAAGACGGCGAATCTTTACCATTCTATTCGTGTTTTAGAAGCTGAGGAGGAGGCGTGTAACACGATGATCAAAGTCATGAGATCCAAAAGTATATTTACAGTATAATCTGAGGGATATATTTCATCTCTGAGAGATCAAAGATTAGAGCCTTCACACTTATCAATGAATATAGTGCGAATGATTTGCTAAAGATTTAATATAGAGACGCTCTTAATGGAGGTAACGGAGAGGGACCGGGAAAACCCAGCGAAACATTACAGCATAAATTAAGATATTTTAAGAACAATGTATGTGGAAAAAAAATTGTTTAGTGAGAATAAGATTAAGAAACATTTCATTCAGAAATAAGGGTTATTTTAATATTACGTCTTGTATTTTATATGGTAATGTGAGTAATACGGCTTTTTATAACTCACTATATAACTTAAAAAACCATTCGGGAGCGCTAAATATAGCAAAAAAGGGTTTGTTTAGATCGTTTATAATTCGACTGTTGCAAACATTTAAGAAAGGCACTTTGGTGAGTAGGCATATGGTATTAGGTTAAGTATTAGTAATATAAATGTAGTAAAAAAACCGCTGAAATGTTTATAGAACGATAGTTTAAGTGTTCAAAGTAGGTATTAATAAGCCATTGTAGAATGTGGCTACAAGTAACACTTATACTAAGTAGTTATAGTTTTTGCTTTTTCATAGTAATATCATGTGGCTAAGTTGTAATATACTAATGATTATTAAATTTGAATCTTATATGGATCTTGATAAAGGAGTATTGTATTCTTCAAGAAAATGTACGATTCTGAATATAGTTATAAGGATTATGTTTCTTATTTTTACATTGCTATATGTTTAGAGTTGCGATGAGCTAGTCCTCAACGTAACTCAAAGATGCTTAGCTATACATTGAGTCTCTCACACTACGTACATACTTTATGGGTCCATGGTCTTCCTTATAAGGATATTAGAGGGTAAAACAAATGGTAAAATTTGTTTGTCTCAAGTTAAGTTGTGGACCATTAAAACGACGACAAATAAGAGAGTCGTAGCAACATGAAATAATATAATTTATTTTTCTCTCTCTCTCTGCTCATAATATGAAACCCTAAAACCTTTTTCCACTGTTCCTTTATTGATTCACTTGCAACTTTGTGATTATTTATAATAATATAACATTATATATTTCATTAATATATTATAATATATAATATAAACATTAATTCCCTATAACATAGTCGACAATTAAATTGAAATTAATATTCATCTTCCCAAATAAATGTTCTTTTCAAGCATCATTTCAGAATATGTAACATAATATTTCTTCTTAAGGAATTCCAAAATAACAAATTATAAAAATAAAAATTAAATATTTTAAATTCTTACAAAAAACAACATTTTTGTTCTCATTATTGTTTTGGTTCTTTTTGTACCTTTCTTTTTAAACAAGTATGTCCCCCAAGCAGCTCGACAATAAATGGCAGTAACACTTACGTGTTTGACAAGTATTGCGATGTTTAGAGACCGGCGTTATTATTTACAACGAACGGTGGGTGGTATTCAGTTGGGGAAATCAATCGCCTTCTAGAATAATGACGATATCTAATCTCAATCAAATGACTATATTAGGAACTGTACAATGAATTACGAGAACAGACGCAGGTCATTGAAAGTGGAGGGAGATTATATATAGTTGCATGGGCAACTAGTTGAGAAATCACCAGAAGTATTGAGTAAGAGAATTCCACACAAGTGAGGAGTGGGCAAGGAATGACACGGCACAATTAGCATCCGAGACGGCGAGACTAGTTTCATAGAGATATTAACCACTGATTATTTATTCGGGAAGGAAAACTCATGCCGGCACTATTGTAATACATGCACAACAATTCTTGTGCTATAACAGGGCGACGTAAAGGCTCGCGTGTAATGATTTCCTGGCTTGTACTGATATCTAGCGGGGTGATAAGTTCCCCTTACGAGTCACTAAGCTGCCACTTAAAACGAGTAAACCTATATGAAAACGTAGAATAAAGCTTACCAAACATCGCGCCGCAAAGATAAAGGGTCAACGTTGAATTGGAAAGTATTGGGAAATATTATAATAAGTATTAAGCTCATATTACTTGATAATACAGATCTTTAAAGCCGTGGTGAAAACCAGAGCCCCCACCCAGATATGAGTAGCAAGTACTTCCATGAACAATAGTGGTCAGGATAATGAGGTACCTCTTGATATATAGTCTAGGTATAGCAACTGAGAAGAGGAAATAAAAGTCCTCGCAGTCCCTTAAAACAGAAACCAAATAGTATTTAATCTTACAGATTAGTGACACACACTAGGTTGTGCAGATCTTTATTTTTCTGGGGAGGGAACTGTATTTTTAAGAGTAACAATTTTTTTTGTTTTTTTACAATCAATTTTTATTTTATCATTCATTTTAACCTAGAAACGAGAGGATAAACCAGTACGATAATGTAGAGATGAGGAAAGTATGGAATGAGTTGTCTATAGAGAGGGAGGATTATTGTAGAAATTGAGTATTTTAAGAATTGAAATTTCTAACAAGGTCAGTAACGCCCCTCCCGAAAATATTCTAATCTCACAGACAGCGAGAATTAAAGAATCGGACAAGATTAAAGCGAGGGCTAATTCTATGAAGTAAATAGAAGGAGCAGATTGGAAATGAGTTGAAAGAAATGAGGGCGAATGTAAAGGGAACATAGTCACCTAGAGTTAGATGTGCAGGATGAGAAGATCATTTAATGAAGAAGTACGAATATAAGCTAGGAGATAATGTAACTTAGATAATAAAATTTAGTAGATTGACTATATTTTAACAGGAAAGAAGAAGTCGCTCACCATACATACCAACAGAAGCCGGCATACATGAAGCGATTTGAATAGAAAACTAGACATAAAGTAAGCAAAGAGAAGGAGGAAACCTCAAAGGAGACAGGGAGCTTGGAGAGCAGTGACGCGTGGGCCATAACACCTACGTCAAGTATAATGCTGTTGGATATTGATTCAGCGCTACACACCACAAGCAAGTCTCCCGTAGTTTCCTAAGGTCGGGCGGAAAACCATAAATCAGTATTAGAACAGGTTAAAGTAACAGTTTTTATATTTCTGCCAGTTTAGACCTATCGAGCGGCCGAAAGCCGTACTGGCAATCAGGTAAAGAAAGTGAATGAGTTAACTTCCCAGATTTAGAATGGCTAATGAAAAATGAGAGTTGAGAAATAGTTTCAAAGATCTTAGAATAGATATATGAGAGCTATTCGGTGGTAGCATAGTTAGAAAAGGATCAGAGCCGGCTATCTTTTTCGGGATTGGTTGGAAATATGCGCGCTTGGATAATACTTTAGGGAATAGTGTTTATGGTATTGAGACATGTAGAGAATATAGTTGAACGAAGGGGCGGGGACATAAACGCGAAGCACACTCCCTCAAGAACTCGGGATAGGAAAGCCATATTGGGCACCACATAAAGTATGTCAAACGTTCGTTATAGATTTCCAGGAAGCCCATGCACCCGATCGATGTAATCACTAAGGCAAGGAGGCCATGGGACATCTGAGAGGAAAAGGAGGAGAGGAGAGGAATGCCAGAACCATCAAGGGTGGAGGGTTGAGTTAGGGAAAATAGGAGGCCGAAGAGATTGGGCCTTAATTCAGTCGGAGAAAATTAGCAACAGAACGCATTCAGAGCGGGAATAGAGGAGGTAAAGACCAGATTTACAGAAGGTTTGTTAGAGAATTTTGTTAATGGCAAAGGGCAAGAAAGATTTGTCAGTAAGGAGAACCAAAGGAGGTTAGCAGCACTTTCGTTTGATATATACACGGCTTGCTCCGTCGCGAAGAGTATCCTCTGCAACGATTATTCTAAGCAGAATGGAAATTAGTCAAGAGTGATAGGAGAAAACGAGAAATTTTTTTCCAACTACCGATACCGCTCAGCCTAGTCATCTAGGCCTGCAATGGCCAGAGAACAAAAAACATGGAACCATTGCTTATGAGGAGAGAAAGATTCAGTCTCGAAGAAGAATGAACCTTGCTCATGCCATCCACGATTTACAGCTCCCACCATTAACTGCGGCAGAAGTCGAAGCGTCACCAGAAGACAAAGCAGTCATTCCAAATTATAGTTAGCGTAAGAAGCAACGCAATGCCCCCAGATCGGCCCGATCAAGGTGCCAGAAAAGAAAACTGAGTAGGCCAGGATGGAGCCTTGTTGGACGAATAAGAAGTATTAAAATTAAGAGATATTAAGGTTTTCGTGGTCAGATTTACCGAGATAGGAGCGCAAAAGTGTGTAATTTTTAAAAGAAGGAAGCGACTCAGTGGTGAAACATAA
>JABUQX010132345.1:0-12500 GCA_015478945.1 Trachelipus rathkii
TTTATCCGACTGTAGTCGTTAGAACTAAAACGATCTCTCTCTCTCTCTTCGCACACCAAACGAAGTATCATGCATGCCTGCTCTCCTCCAACGATCTGACGTCATTAACTGCAATTCATTTCAACTCTCTAGTCCAGACTAAGACCCATTGGGTTACAGAAGCTCCATTCATACTCTTTCAAGAGTACAATCTCGAAAGTACAGTAGACGAGAGAGATCTTCACGAGTACGAGATCTTCACTGCGTTACTTCCCACTACAGAGATTGACATCACAAAATAGATTAAGGTTCTAACTGCAAATGTTTATCTCATTTCGAATGGAGCTTATTAAAGATGAGAAATAGAAGCCGGAGAGTGACCACAGACCGCAGCCACTAGGCGGATGTTCCAGTTAAAGCAGCCAAAGATGGAAAGTGACGAGATGAGCATGACATTGAGGTGTTGGAGATTATAAATAATGTCATAACAATATGGGACACGATCTCAAGTTAATATAGTAACAGCTTTCCCAATTCAGCGGTAAAAAGAGAGGAGTAAACACAGTTACACTCCTAAGGAGAGAGAGGGATGAGGTAAAATCGAGATAAAAACTTTTTCGCAAAAGAAAAGAGAAGAAGTGAAGACGGGGTATGGTATACCGAAGTTTAAGGGCGCCTTAAAGAAGATGTCCGCCCAGGAGTTAAAAGAACACTATGTGTGTTTCTTTTGTGAATCAGTGGGTCACTCGTCCCAAGCATGCCGTTGGGAATGGCCCTACTGCCGAGAATGCATGGCATACCATCGAAGGGGGTCGCAACCTAAGTGTAGAGGAGCACCGCCCTGGAGACCTACCCCAGAAACCCCGCTGATGTTCATTCCATACAATAGCAAGATCGATATGGAAAAAGGGGTAAGAGCGAGAAAGCCAGAGTCTTACAACCCAGACAGGCGAGGGCCCAGGACCTTTTCCAAGAAAAGGGAAGGGTACAAGCCTCCAGATGGGAAAGTAAAGACTAACGCGAGAGTATATATGGCTGAGAGCCAGCCGAGAGATTTTGAGGTGAATGAAGAAGTGGAGTATGGTGATGAGATGTATGAAGGAGAACTTTCTCATCCTCAGGATAGGATAGAGAATGAAAATTTTTAGAATCGGGCAAAGAGAGGAGACGTGTGAGAAAAAAGTTTAAAGATAGAGCGAAGAAATGGGAAGCTAAGGAGAAAAGAAAAGAAGTCGTGCAGCAATCTTTTAGGCTGGGACGACACTTTTACACGAATGTTTACCTTGCTCCATCTATGAGTAGTAGGGAGGCGAAGACCAAAGTTTTGGTTGACACCGGATCTAGCGTTAGTATTGTCACCGCCCGGCGGCTCAAACAATTGGAAAAAGAGGGAAACTTTAAAGTAGCCCTCCGTAAGACCGATTTAGTAGTACAGGGGGTGAACAACAAGCCAACGGTATTAAAGGGAGAAATACAGTTATATCTTCGCCTGCATGAAACATTACCTCACTACATTCCAAGTGAGTGATATCGATGGAGAGAATAGTTGGGATATTCTTTTAGGTAGCAACGTTTTGTCTAACATTCCCATAACTTTAAACTTCTTTTCTGCAAAAATGTCTATAAAGGAAGATAGAGAGATAGACATTCCGATCTTTGCCGATCCACAAGGAATTTATTTGGTTAGAGAATTTTCTGATGGGAATCTTAAAAGAGAATAAGAGACCTCAAGAAAAGGGAGGAGCAGTTGCCCCAGGCCCGAGGGCCTAGAGGGGGGAGAACAAAGGATTCGAACCAAATTTTCGCTAAACCACCCGCACGTGCTGCGGATAAGCATCTTTTTCCTAAGAGGACCGCCTTGCCAGTTAAAAACGTACGCAACGCGGATCAGCATCTTTTTCGTAGGGAGGCCGCTTGCCAGTTAAAAACGTACGCAACGCGGATAAGCATCTTTCGCAATAGAAGAGGACCGCCTCGGTCAGATTAAAACGTACACGCCGCGTTTGAACTCGTTCTATAAGGAAAGTCGATTTTCTTGTATCCCAGGAGGGAAAGACAAGCCTCTTCAGTTCAAAATTCCGCAAGGCAGCGGGAAGTGCCTAGACATGGAAAAAGAGATAGGGAAATTGCATTGAACGGAGAAGCTCATGTTGAGACAGACAAGATGAAAAGGGACAGGGTGGGAGTCATGAACCCACCCCTCACTCATCACAGCGCTGATCCCAGAGGAGCCAGACCCAAACTCAAGCACACCCCCTCAAATTTGAAAGAAAATTTGGACCAATCCGAAGATTTGGAAGTCTCGAAGGGATATGACCATAAAGGAGATGGCCATTTGATGATGGATGAAGAGTTTAAGATAAATTTGAAGGTAATCGAAAAGATTGTTTTGCCTAGTCAATCATGCGGATATCTAAAACTCCGACCGGAAACTCAAGATGATTTCGAACTGGAGCGAAAGTGCATACTGACACCAGCTTTCACCAAAGGACCGTTGTATGTGGCCAATACAATTAGTCCAGTGAGGGATAACACAGTTATCCTCAGTTATATAAATTTGAGTGACAAATCCTTTTATCTGAATAAAGGTGTGAATTAGAGAAGGGTATCCGATTATAGCAACAAACCAGAGAACAGTTTCATGCTAAGTCACCTGTCAAAAGGTCTTACGAAAGAACAGACCTTAAGGGCGAGTATACATAGAAAAATCGAAGAGTAAAGATGTCAAAGAGAATGCGGAGGAACTGTCTTCTCGCAAAGCCAAAGAGTAATGCTGAGGAAATTGTTAGAGCTCTCTCATGGACTAGCCATACGTATTGGCACTAGATATTGATGCTGGTCCCGTCTGTCCGCTTCAGAATTCAGATTGAGCGTTTACTGATTGCCCCTAAGGTCATGCTTTCGTAACAGTAACGATTGCCGCACAGATATAGCAGGACCAATCGAGATGAATTTACCGATTCCGCGGAATAAAAGGTGGACATCAAAGCCTGTTACAGCCCCCCACTGTCTCCGTTACCTGGTGGTGCTAAAAAGAACAGTAACAACCTAGAGTGTGTTTGGATTACAGGTACCTCAACTCCCATAGCATCCAGGACGTGTTTCCTCTGCCTTCAATCGACGAGATTTTTACATCCCTAGGGGGTAATACTGTATTTACATCGGTAGATTTACTAGATGCATACAACGCCCTAGAGATAGAAGAGGAGACGCAAAAGTTGATGGCATTTAGGACTAGGAAGGGCCTTTGGTGTCCCACTCGCTTAATGTTCGGCCATAAGAATGCTCCAAGCATTTATGCCCGCACGATGACAATGGCCTTAAATCATCTCCTAGGGCCTGTAGCACAAGTCTATCTAGACGACGTATTGGTGCTAGGAAGGAACGTGCCCGAACACTTTGAAAATTTGAAGAAAGTGCTCACTGCTTTCAGAGAAAATAAGCTTAGAATAAAATTATCCAAGTGTAGCTTCCTACAATCAGCCGTTTTGTACTTAGGATTCAAGATAGGAAGACATGGAATTAGCCCGGATCCGGCCAAGGTAGAAACAATGAAGAGTTTCGTCCCTCCTACGAATGTGAAGGAGACACAGAGTTTACTTGGTTTCTTCTCTTATTTTCGCTTCCTCATAAAGGACTTCGCCGCGGTAGCACAACCTTTGTACGATCTGATAAAGAAAGATGTCCCTTTCCTCTGGACGAAAAGACAACAACAAGCTTTCGACACTTTGAAAGAGAAATTAGTGGTGCAGCCACAACTAACTTTCCCTGATTACAGCAAGGAATTCTTCGTGAACACAGACGCCAGTAATTACGGAATAGGAGGAGTGTTGTACCAACTGACAGATGAGGGAAAAGAGAAACCACTCTCTTTCGTGTCCCGTACACTCAGAGGGAGTGAGTTAAACTATGATACGATCGAAAAGGAATGTTTAGCCGTGGTGTTCTGCTTGCAAAAGTTTAAGAACACCATCTTCGGCTACAAAGTCACTATCATCACAGACAACCAACCTCTCTGCTTTATTTTTAGAAATAAGCAGCAGACCGGCCGTTTAGCTCGGTGGAATCTCTTAGTAAACAGTTTCTCACCCACCATAGTATATAAAAGAGGAAAGAATAATGTTGCCCCAGACTATCTGAGTAGGCATCCGGCATCTAATGTGTTCCTGGTCAAAGAAATAGCGAAAACAGAGAAAACAGAGAAAGCAGAAACAACAGAAAAGTTCCCTCGAATAGATTTCGCTTTGAGTCGGGAAAATTTCATCAAGGAACAACAGAAATGTCCCCGTGTAGGAAAATTGGTAAAATGGGCCGAAGAGAATCCCAGAACACACCCACACATCTTAATAAAAGGCATCTTACATTACGCTGTGGAAGCAAAACCTTATCTTGTACATGTTCCGGACAGTATGATTTACAGTGTGATAGACCAGTGCCACGCTTCATTAGCTAGCGGACACGGAGGTCAGCAAAGAACTGAAAAGAGAGTAGAGGAAAAATACTATTTCCCTGGTATTCAAAAGTTAGTTAAGGAATACTGTAGTCAATGTGTATCATGCGCTAGAACTAAGGGTCCTAGACCCCCTGTAGCAGAGATCAATAGATGGCCGCTGCCGTACACACCTTTCTCACGCGTTCATGTTGACAGTATTGGAAAATTGCCAGCTTGTACAGGATCAGGAGCCAAATACATCTTAGTATTTCGCGACGTTTTGACACGGTATGTCGAATTAGTGCCTTGCAAGACGAGAACGAGCGAAGAATGTGCCAGAGCATTGCAAGAGAGGGTCATATGTAGACATAGTGCCCCTCAACTGCTTGTCTCTGACAATGCCTTGGAATTTACGAGCCAGGTATTTAAGGACTTATGTAAGGCGTGGAGGATAAAGAAGGTGGAAATTTTGCCTTACAAACCATCCCAAAATGGTGTTGTGGAAAGAATAAATGCTGATATCGAATCTTTCTTGCGGCATTACGTGAATGCAAATCACCGAGACTGGGATAAATACCTGAGCTTTGCCCAAATCGCTATCAATTCCGCGTATAATCGATCCATAGGGTCTTCTCCCCATTTCCTTTTGCAATGGTTACATAAAGGCTCCCTTACGAGATGCCTGATTATGTGTCACCCTTTGTGAATAAGACAGAAAAAATGAGATTCATCTCCGATGAAGTAGATACGATAGTAGAGAGGATCGATTATATAAGAGATTTGGCTAGAGAGAAGTTAGAAGCGGAAACCACGAAAACTTTGGAGCAACAGCATAAAAAGGCCAAGCAAAGAGAGTTCAAAATAGGAGATTACGTTTTCGTTAGAGCAGTCAAAACGCCCAGCAAAGTTCGAAGTTATGTCCCAAGTTTGAAGGGCCATACATTGTCCAATGTTTAAGGGGACCTAACAAATTGATGGTGTATTGCTTAGAATCAGGCCGAACCTTCCCTGTTCATGTAGACAACGTTAAGGTGGTCCCGGCAGAAAAGTTCACCGAGTCACATTTTGACTTTATGAATGATGAAGTTTGGAATCCCCACGCAGTGGAAGAAATGTTAAGCTCCAAAGAACAAAAAAGGGAAAGAATTGAGGAAAGACAACAGAGAAGCGACCCAGGAGTCCTTCTGGAGAGAAGAAAAGAAAGAGGAGAAGAGGAGGAAGAAAAGAAGAAGAAGTGGAAGAAATTTCTCCTCACACAAATCAAATGTCTTCCCAATATTCTTTCCAAATTCCCATAACGCCACAAATTCAGTCCGGACACAGCTACTTTCCAACTCCCCATCCCCCACAATCTCAGCAAGAATACTACAACTCTTACTCTATCCCCCCACCTCAACAGGTACCGAGTAGTTCAAATTATTGGAGCCCTCCGACTCCAGTGCAACAACCGACCCCGGTGGAACCCGTAAGAGAAAGTAAACCCGTGGAAGAAAGAAGATTTAGCGATGAGATTGTAGAAAGAAGAAGATACAGCGATGTAGTCGTCGGAAGAGCACGTCCAGACAGTGAATTTAAGTGTTCCACTCCTAAAACTGACTTCCCGAAAACCCCCTCCAACCCTGCGGTTCGGAGAAAAGAGTTTAGACCATCTTTATCCCCTATACAGCAAGAGATTTCCCTAGAAAACCCTGTTCAAGAAATTTCTCAGGAGCCACCAGCACACGAAGGTGAGGTATATGGAGCCTATGGTGGAGCCCCTCCAAGAACAAATTCCCCCGAGAAATCTCCAAATTCCCCAGAAAAAGATGGCCACTACCCCATTCCCCCGGTCGTAGATTCATCTCCTAAGGTCATTCATGCCCCGATAACAAAAACAGGACCCCTCTTACCCTGCCCATAATCCTGTCACTGTCCTAGAGATTCTTCTACACCCCGAGTTACCCGAAGTCAAACAAGGATGAAGGAACAAGCTTTACAGCAACAGCCCGAGGCAAGTGACAACACGGAGACTACAGCGAAGACTCCTGTCCAGCTTCCACCTGTCGAATTGGATTTGAACACCACAGTCCGTGGAGGGAAAACTTGGTATTTGCCTCCTGGTTACTAGTTCATCCCAATTTTGTATATACTTTGTATATTCCTAGATTTAAGAGAAAATTCTTTTAGTTTGTAGAATGAATTCTTCTTATTCTGTTAGTCTAAGAAGGATACTTTAATTTTAAGAATATGATGAAAGTACATTTCGCTTCGCGTCTGTACTAAAAAAATTTTTTCTTAGTTAAGAAATACTTAGTGGATTAGGAAAACCCTTAGACTGGATTAGACGACGATCGTCATAAATTTAAGTAAATTAGCTTGGATTAGTATATATTCTTAAAAATTTAAGGAAATTAGTCGGGATTAATACATATTCATAAGAACTCTAATCTTAGAATTTAGATGTAACTTCGATAGATCTTAGAATAGATTAATTCAATAATAGTTTTTACTCATTTTTTTTTATATAAAGAAACCTTTTAAAAATATGTTTCACTCAAAATAAGGGGGGGGACAGCAATTTTACACATAAAAAATAAAAATACAAAATAGAAAACCCAAAAAACTTTTCTATTAAGAAAACAAAAAAAATAAGTAATGAGTAAGTAAGTAAGTAATATAAAACTAAATTAGTAATTAAGCAACTAATAAAACTAAATTAGCAATTAAGCAACCAAGTACTAAATAGTATATAACGTTAAGTTTGAAAAACTCTTACATTTAGATTTTAATTCTACTAACTCGATTATAGTTAAGAAACTAGTTAGTTTAGGTAATAAAACGCGAACGCTTTAACTAACCAATTAATTTTAAAACAGTTATTAAACATAATTAGGCGACCTTATAATTCATCACGATAAGAAAAGTATAAAGTATAAATATTTCAGAAATGAATTTTGGAATACCAGTTTTGTTGCTACTCATCATCGTATCAACATGCCAAAGCAATCTCATAAATGAAAAAGAAGAAACAAAGATTCTACCTGGTTTAGTTCTATATCGTACGGGAGAAGTTAACTTCATAGAAGGATACCTCGATCTAGTTATCTCCTTAGAATGTCCCCCAGACATTAAAGAAACAATCATCAAGACAACTAAACTAGTAACCAACGTCAAAGAATCATTTCTACCATCGTTCGAAACCACGTTTCTAAATGTTTCAACACATCAAAGGTCACCAATGGGAATTCAAGTTAATGACCATTCGAGTAAAAGTGTTAGCCCAGAAATTGAACGAAGTAAGTGAACTGCCTTGGATCTCAGCACGATCAAAAAAGAAACGAGCCGCATTCGAGTTCGGAGGAGATATCCTCAACATTCTTTTTGGTACGGCCACAGACAAACAGGTGAAACTACTTCGAAAGAAGATCAACATCTTAGGTAATTATGCCTCTACTTCCAACTTATTGATTACTGAACTAAAGGAACAGTTGAAGGCGAATACTCGTACCTTAATAAATTTTAGGGATAGCTTACAAAAGTTAATAGAATTTCAAAATAGTCTAAGTGCTACGCACAATATAATAAACCAAATGGGAAGCATCAGGGCGTTGATAAATTTAATTGAACAAACTGTAACTAACATACATCAAATCCACCAGTTGGTGATAAACTCGCTTCAATTAGCCAAAAATAAAATCACTAACTCGCAACTCTTCTCCCCCATCTTCCTATTGCCTTTTGTACTAGAAATGAACAAAGAGACTAAACTACACACAGTCATTCCTCTAGAAACAAAAACATATCAAACCTTCTTAACCTACTCTTGGACTATCCAATCTGCAGCTAGCCCCTATGAACTAATAACTCTAATTCCTTTTATCTCGATAGAGAAATTTGTTTCATACAAACTAATACCTTTTCCTACCCACCTTCCTTTAAATAAATCACTAGTTCGAGTCATGTACAACGACCCAAATAATTACTTCTTTGTAAATTACGGTAACTCGGAAATACCATTAAAGAATCAGCACATGATCTTTGTAGACATTTAGGCCAATTAGCATTGCCTAGTCCCAAGTGTTTTGTTCCATTGTGATCAAGCTCTTGTTTATTGTCTTTAATTCTTGAATTTCACTAATGATTTTTCACACTGCCCTATTGCAGAATATAAGTCTATAGAACCTTATACTGTCGCTTTAGGACACTTCACCCTTATTTCTTTTTCAGAAAAAACTAGGGCTTCAATCGCATGTGAGAAACCCAATTCTATCCAGCATGTCTATGACTATGTCTTTACTATTCCTCACGGATGTGCTTTCATCTCTTCTAAGTTTCAGTTTAAGAACCCTATTCACCTTGAAAAGAACATTACCCTTTCTTCCTTAATTTCTTATTCTGATCACGTTTTATTCAACTTTTTATCTCACGTTGCTTTACCTAACATTTCTTCTGTTTTGTTCCCTAAGTTTCAAACCTTAAAAGAAATTCATTGGAATCAAAGACTGGATCAATTAAATCAAACAATGCACCCTTTTACACCGTATTTTCCCCAAATAAAATTCATTCCATACATTGGAGGAGGAACTTCTGGAACGATCTTTTTCCATCATAGTTCTTGTCATTGCGTATTTCGTTTGGACGAAAAGAGTATTTCTTTGCAATATGTGCCTGCCCAAAGCACCCAAACTGAAAGCATTCCACTTCAGGCCATCCCAACATCTAATGTACGTATCCAACTAGCACCTGAAGATGCTCCTTTAAATAACCTGGTTCAGATAAGATCTCGACCCAGCTCCCCAACTCCTGTCCAACGTTTGTCTTTACTTCCAAGACCTCCTATGCCTCTTCCTAACACTCGAGCTATTACTTCCTCTGAAAATCAAGCGACTTATTCTAATTGAAAAAATCAATCCTTAAGTAAAGATTCTCCCGGGGAGGGGACCTTTGTAGTACGTCATAGTACCTTTTAATTCGAAAATGTATTCCATCATTTTAATTAGATTCAAAATAACGCTCATAAACGTTTTATTTAAAATCAAATCGATAGAACAAGTCGCTTAGGAACAAATCTTTCCCGCCTTCTTCTTGCCCGTAAATGCGACGCATAAGAATTCCTGTATGGCCTTGTAATGCCTGCAGTGGAGGGTTGACTCATTGCAAGCCGCAAGCGCCTCAGTTAACTTCTGCCTTGGTAAAACTGTAGAGTAATGATTGTGAACGCTGTGGAGAAAATGGTCCTATTAAGCCTTCCACTTTCAATATATATATATATACTATAGTATTATATATATTATATATATATATACTTATATTATATATATATATATTATATTATATAAATATATATATATAATATTAATATTCTTGTGTGCCTTGTTCCAGTTTACCTGGCTTGAAAATAATAAATTATGGTGAATCATAATCAACCAAAGTCACCCATATTATATATATATAATATATATATATAAAATATATATATATATATATATATAATATATATATATATATATAATATATATTATATATATATATATATATATATATATATCTAATATCTATATTACTTCCCTAAGTATAGTTATAGATTTATAATTATATTATACCGGTATGTTTTATTGTTACATCTTACAGAAATAAAAAACTATATTAATTGAAGAAATATTTCGGAAGCTGAAGCGAAGAATAAACGCGTTGGGTTAATTAGGCAATTTATTAATGACTTTAGAACCAGTATTTTAGAGTATTTATTATTCTTATTACATTGTATATCGAAGAGTATTTAATATGTTATCATGCTCTATAAAAAAAGGTGTGTAATGAATTAATCAAAGGCATTGAGAAAACATGGAAGTAATGATAAAATTATATAATTAAATGTAATAAAATATTAATTACTATGTCATGCAAATATTATTTAAATGTTGAAGGCTGCTTACCTTCCAACCATATATATATATATATACTACAACAATTATATAACTAATTAACAATCATGTATCCATTTAATTAGTATCAATTATTCTATTATGATTTTATTGTCTCCTATTTGTGTTGTATTTCTACTTCTTGTATTCTTTACTCTTTGTTCTATTCGAGAAAAGTTCCTTTTTTATATGATCATTAAGGTAACTTCTGACTACATTGGCCGTCGAAACTCAAAATAGTATCAGAAGGTCTTTTTCTAACAGAACTTTTGTATGACAAATAGTGATTTAAGAGAGGATTAATAAAAGATATATATATATAATATATATATATTATATATATTATATATATATATTATATATATATATTATATAAATATTAATATATATATATATATATAATATAATATATATATATATATATTATCATATATATATATAATGTTCAAGATAATGTTGAATAATAAAATAATAATAATAATAATAATATAATGAATAATAAAAATAGTTTTTAACATTTCATTTCCCCACGTTAAATATTCTATTTGGGACTAGTCCAATGGACCTATACTCAATGGTCGACAGGAAATAGGTCGACAGGAAAAAATGTGTCGACAATTATGCCAAAAGTTTCCTGTCGACCTTTTTCCCAATCAGGCCTCAGTGTGTCGACGATTTTGGACCATTTGTAACATAAATTTGTTCGACCCATTTCTCTTCGTTTTTTTGTGTCCTACGATTTGGACGGAATAGGAATATTTTGTATATCCGTTTCATAATATCGTTTTATTTTACCTTTTATTTTTTTTCCTTTTATTAATAATTTATATTTATCAATAAAAATTATACAAGAATATATTACGTACATAGAAATATTATATATATATATATATATATATAAATATATATATTATATATATATATTATTATATAAATATATATATATTATATATATTATATTATATATATTTATTATATATTATATATTTATTATATATAAATTATTTGTTATAAAATAATTAGAGAATATAAGGAGAAGCCTTATTATCTCATGGAGCATAAAAAGCCCTCTTTTTTTAACTAAGATACCAAGGGTATAACGCACTCGATGGCAGGAGTCGGGTTCTCTCGGCCTTCGGGAACTTCGGGTAGGACTATTTCCCCCTCCGGGAGGGTCTCCGTGAATACCTCTCTGCTCTTTGGTTAATTTTGGTTGTCGCGGGGGTTTCCTCCACCCCTCCCTATGTGGGAATGGTTATATATACGTCCCTCTCTTGTTCCCCGTTCGGTCGAGCCCTCTACGTGCCGTATATATAATATATATTATTATATATTTTAATTATTATATATATTATTTATATATATATAGTATATTATATAATTATATAATCCAATTCCGATATTAAAAAGAGATTGCCGATATATATATATTCATTATAGTATATATATATTATATATATATATATATATAGTATATATATATATTATTATTATTTATATATATGATATATTATATATTTATATATATTTATAATCTATAATATTATATTTATAATATATATATCGTTAAATATAATCGATTGATGTCGACCAAAATAGGTGTTGACATTTGGCATTGTTATATTACTGTGTCGACGGTTTTGGACGGCAGTAACAGAAAATTTGTCCGTATAATTTTTCTAGAGAATTATTTGTCGACGCTTTGGACAAAGTGGAAAATTTGTTTAATGTTTCTGTCGATCATTTTTCCTGTCGAACTTGTGAGCCATTGAGTGAACCCCAGTCCAAATTATCGACAGGGAAAATGGTCGACAAACGCCATTAAAGAATTTTTTAGAGAGCTGTCCAAAGCGTCGACCAGGATTTTGGTCGCAACATGTTTGTCATAATGTACCAAATCGTCGACACGATAGCTGGAAATGTAATCGATGTAGAAGCTAGGCATGCGTATTGATCATTAAACTTTTTAAATATATTATAATAATTATATATATTATATATATATCATATTATATATATATAATTATATATATTATCATATTATATTATATATATATTAATTAATATATAATAATATATATATATTATATAATTATATATATATGGCTATACTTAAGTTTCTGTCTGACTTTCGATATATCGATAATATCGATATTTCGATTTCGATATATTGATAATATATCGAT